>JAJAGP010002116.1:0-87335 GCA_025084515.1 Ancistrus triradiatus | reverse complement strand
TCCTAGGCTGTTTAACTCCCATTCATAACTTGACATGTGACCCTAACAACTCACATGATGGCAGGGTGGGCCAGTGACTCACAAATGGATCACCCCTTGGCCCCTGTGATCCTGACGACTCACACTGTTTCAACAAGTCTCAGGACCACCTCTAAGGTGACAATTCCAACTCCCCATCAGCTTCTAGAACTGAAGAAGCTTTTCAGATGAGAGGTGAAACGTCTTCAAGAATCAAGTCCAGTTGCCTTCATCTCAAACACTCTACAATGAGATGGATGCCTGACAACCTACACAGACACACAAAATGGCGTCCTCAAACGATAATGGAATTTCTCCTTCAACTGAAGATGAGATGGAGTGTCCCCAATCTCCTACACTCAAATTAATGCTTTCTTATTTAAAATTAAATATTTCTTTGTTCTTTGATTTTCCTTCTTTTACAGATTTTCTGTTTTCAGCTCCTAGTTTTCTCACTTTCAAACTCCTTCTCAACTTAAATATTTTACAGCCTGTCTGCCAGCATCTAACTTGACTAAGCATACCTACACTGAGTGGATGCCCATGGATGCTTGGACTGACCACAACAGCTTGCTTTGTGGGCAGTACACTAGTAGACTTGAAATATGATGGGAAATCACAAAAATATAAAATTTTTATTAAAATGGTTGGTGATCGCAGCCAAACATCCGTAACACACACCCACAAGTTCTTCAGGCAGCAAGATCTTCTTGTTCAGTGTAATGACATGAATACCAAATGTAATTGCCTCATTTTGTGCATATTTTTCAGAGAGAGCAGTTGAAGAGTAAGGGCCTTGCTCAAAGGTTCAAAGTTAGCTTACACCTGCACATGGATACGTGCCAGAGCCCCTGACCAGAAAGAAATACCACTAAGAATAAAAAAATAATAACTTTTGTAACAATTCATCCTCTGTTGCTCTCCTGACAGGTAAACAAAATTGAAGCCTGTGTTAATGTTCCGGCTACAATGGAGTTTAAAGTGGCTGGTGTTCAGGATGCAGTCGTTTCCATTTACGACTACTACGAACCACGTACGCTTTTCAGACTTACTGTTTTCAAACTCACATAAATAGGCTTAATTTATTTGGTGGAACTGGAAGTACATACTTTCCTGTCTGTAGCAGGGCTTATTGACTGTTATATTCTCACTTGTACTTGGCAGGGAGGAAGACCATGATGAGGTACACGTCCGAGTCCAGGAGAGACGTGTCGGTTTGTATTTTCTGTGAAGGAGCCTGCACTCAGTGTGGAAATCAGTTCGTTTCTGTTTCCGAAAGTGTTGTTTCGTCACACCAACATCAGGCCTTGGCTCTGAGCCGAATTTTGGCACTAATCAGCTTGGTACTTTGGTTCTAAATAAGAGGTGACTGGAATACGGAGGGTCTGTATTGATAGTATTTCTCATGTGTGGCGTTTAAACTGAAGAAGCACAACAATAAGAGCGGTACCAGTACTATCTAGGGTTATAGGGAAATGGTGTGTTATATAATACAAACTGTAAAATTTGAGTTTATGTCCATTAAATACTTGGCCTACATGATCTATAGCTATTGAAAACATGTAAATTAACTGTAAGTTGTAATGATTAACAAGAATACACAACATAACCATGACAAAATATCACAATTCATCTGTTGCCACAAATGTAATCATTTAGCCAGGTAATATATCATTGTATTTGTTACTGTGTACTGTTACAGAGTCTCAGAGACAAAATAGTGACATCACTGAATGTGATTAATCAAAAACTCTGAAATAAACTGACACATTTATTTACAACTAAAATGCTTTTATGATCAATTTCGTCTTGCATATTTATTTACGAGTTTGCAAAGAAAGGTTTATTTGATTATTTTATCATGTCTTTAAACATTGGTGAAGTTTCGGTATCCAGTCTCAATGAAAAGCATTTGTATGGGTGCGCTCTGACCACTGTGTTGTGAGAGAGAGAGAGAGAGAGAGAGAGAGAGAGAGAGAGAGAGAGAGAGAGAGAGAGAGAGAGAGAGAGAGAGAAAGTCTAATAACATTTCTCCAGTCAGGTTCATATCAGGGAGACTGTTCCTCCAAAGCAGGCCTCTGCAGGTATCTTTCTCAGTGTCGTGTCAAGTCAGATTTATTTCTATAGCGCTTTGTACAATGAAGCATCGCCTCAAAGCAGCCTTACAATTTTTGATTATCTTCTAATATCTAAGGCTAATCCCAAACTGACCAAACCTAGGGTGAGAGTGGCAAGGCAAAACTCCCTAAACTTTATAAGCAACAAACCTTGGGAGGACCAAGACTCGAATCAAACTCCCAATCTCCTTGGGTGACTTAGATGATGTATGTAGGAAGTAACTAAGTTGTCTACTTACTAAGTTAATAGTAATAGTAATTCAATAAACAGAAACAAAAAAATGTTAACAGAGAGAACATAATTACAAACATAATAATTCAAATAAAATAACATTGTAGAGAAAATAAATTCTGAAGTATAATAAAATATAGTATATCAAAGCTATAGCATATAAGCCAATAATGATGAGAAATTTTCAATGGAATAATGTAAGAATATGCAAATTGGCAATATTTAGTGGGGTGGCACAGTGGCTTGGTGGGTGGCACCATCTCATGTCTGCAGGTTTACTCCAGGTGCTCCAGTTTCCTCCCACAGCCCAAACACATGCGGGAATTCTAAAGTGCCTCTAGTATGTGAGTGTATGTGCTCTATGATGTATTGGCACCCTATCTAGAGTTGTTCCTGCCTTGTGCCCTATGCCACCAGCTAGGCACCGGCTCTCCCTGCGACCCTGTCCAGGATTAAGTGGATAAGAACGTGAATAAACCAAGTAGTGTATGTGATTTTTCATCCCAAATCCTGTAATAATTCTCATTTGCCTACAGCTAATAACTAGACAACTAGACTTGCTCAGATGAAGAGAACAAAATGACAGATGGTTCGAACAAGCAGGGATTCACTCCACATGGTGACTTATCGGCTGAAAATGAATCACTTTTACGTCCAGAATACTTTCCCCGAGAGCTGTGATGAATAGAGCCGACTGAGACATGTTTATAGCCAGGGATTTCGAAAGGGAACAAGGATGAGAGAAGCAAATGAGAACAAAGTCTAGAAAGACGTTTTAGTAGACTTCATAAATCTGTGCACATACATGTAACCGTGACCCACAGCTAATCTGAGATATAAAACTGTACGAGAAAGAGTCGGCAGTCTGGTTTCATCGCTTATCTTGTGATCTGATGCCGAACTATACCATGCCAGCGTGAACTCGGTTTCAATGAAAACCACGTATCAGGTTCAGAAGACGCGATTTAAAATGCATACTCACGCTAGCTTACTTAAACTTCACTGCATGACGTTCAAGGAGGAGTTATAGGATTTTTTTCAGCTGTCCTTATGGCTCTGGTAAGACCGGTGTTTTTAGTTAACACCACATGTTCTCTGCTCTGAAGGTTAAAGTCATGCAACAGCTTTAATATACACAAGATGTTCTATGGGTCATTAGCAGAGACACATCGGTCCTCCATCAGCCTGATTGAGAACAGACATTTTTTCCAAGCACAACTCTGAAATGAAAGTGCTGAAGTTAGGTACTTCATTAGTTAAGATCTTGCTATATTAATGTATTTGAATTTTGTCTTGTGGTTACAATGCTAAGTCACAAAGTCTAATATGTTATTAACCTTAGACATAAAACATGAATAGGGAACCCTGGCTCACTGTGGTAGCCGACTAATTCTGAATTAAACATTTATATACACTCACTTTATTTGGAACAGTATGCTAATACCGAGTAGGGCCTCCCTTTGCTCCCGAAACAGTCTCAGTCTTCTCGGCACGCATTCCACAAGATGTTGGAAACATTCCTTTGAGATTCTGTTCGTGTCACTATGATTGCATCACGCAGATTTTTCAGATACACTTTCATTCTGTGACTCTCCTGTTCTGCCGTATCCCAGAGGTTTTCTATCTTCTATCTGAAATAGGAAATCTGGAATCAGGTGAACAGGAACACCACTGAAGAACACTGAAAGTATTGTCATGTTCAACAAACCAGTTTGGGACGAGGTTTGTATTGTGATATTATCATGCTGGAAGTATCCATTAGATGATGGATAGATTGTGGTCATGAAGGGATGGATGTGGTCAGCAACAATACAGGTATGTGTCATTAAAAACAGTCCAATCAATGTCATTTCACTTTAATGACTGAGGTCTTATCAATTCTAATATATTCATTATATTAGGAAAATAAATCTGTATTTGTGACAAGCTGGGATTCATAGTGATTGTGTACTTATTGCAATTGCGGATCTGATCCCCTAGAGGGCACTGCTACCTCTATAATGGAGTTACCGCAGACGGTTTCTGTGGAGAGTTTGTTTTTTTATGTGTTTAGTTTCTTAAAGTCACTCTTCAGCATCAATGACACAAGCTTACGTCAACATTCAAGGTTATCTCGAAGCCAGATCTGAGTATATATACTCAGATCAGGACCAATTTGAACTTACTTGAACTTACTTGAGATGTTTGAAAATACAACAATAAGTGTATGTGCCTGTCCTATTGTAAGTAGTACAGTATTGCACATAAAAGATGTGATCAGAAATACCATAGCAATAAGAAGTATTTGAGTCCTCACACATATTGTGTATATTTTCACGATAGGCAATTGGGGAGCTCCCTCCTTCCTGCTCATTATGTAAAGTCTAGCATCCGGTATTGATTTCATTATGAGCTATTCAGTGCATAGAGGTGAGTTGTTCAAAAAAACTTTACAATTAGCATAATTCATGGTGATCCTGTGGCATTATGTTGCTAGAATTTTACGTGGACTCTGCTATTCCACCCCTGTATTGATTTTTAAAAGTTTGGAAATGTTTTTGTCACCTTAGAAAAACTGGCAAACCGTATTACACAAAAAATAAAAAGGCTTTTTTTAGTTATTATATACATATATATGTATATAATAACTAAAAAAAGCCTTTTCTTTTCCTGTTTGTTTAGTTATATATATATAACTAAACAAACAGGAAAAGAAAATGCCATCAATGCACTTAGATGTGCTGTAATGGGTGAAAACAAAAAAAGAAGTAAAACAAAAGCCGAAAGCTCTCAACGTAACAATCGTGGAGAATGGGGGTGCTTCAATAGGGCAAAATGTGGAGGACTCAGGACACCGCAGAGAGCAAACTGGAAACCACAGGGAGATGGAGAGGTTGCACAGGTAGCGGGGAAGTGATCGGGGGGATTTGTCCCTACTCTAAATACTACACCCTACAAGTTACCTTCGGCCTCCTGACCGTACAATTGCTGGTGATCTACAAACTTCCAGTACACCACTTTCCTTACCAAAAACGCGTGAAGAAAGCAAGACTTAAGTGTGTGGTATAACAAGAGTACGACACCTGACTGGGCTCGAGCGTGCTCTTAAGCACTCTGGCCCGCAGGTGTCCCTGACCATGCAATCAGCAGTAAATAAGCGCTGGCGCCTGCACAATCGCACCAAGCTTGCTCAGGCCGACAAAGGAGTCGACGCTACCCTCTAGTGTCAGGAGCATGACTCCTAATAGAATGTCTGAATCTTAAGTTTACCAAAAAGGTCAGAAATGGCTTTGAACTAGTGTGTTCTTGTTAGTGCTCTTTCAACTACCCACCATTTATAATAAAATGATATTAATTTTTAATGCTGTGAGTCTACAATGACATGCTTATTTCAAATCAGACACCCAAACCATATGCACATGGTTTCAGTAAGAGTACTGTTGGTTTATAAGGTGTGCTGATGTCGGTCTTAAAGCCGCCGTGTTTGTCAATCTGCTGTTAATTTAGGAATCGCTGTCAACAAGTGCCAGTTTACTGAACTAGCTTGTAAACATGATCTTAGATGTATGACGTATATAAACAATCCATTTCTGTGCCTGGAAAAGACACCACAACTCAATTCTCAGTTCTTGGAACTTGGGGATTCCTCTCTTTTGTGCCAGACGTCCAGCCTTGCTGGTCACACAAGCGAAAACGTGTGCTTGTGAACGTATGGTTTCTTCATTGCTATTGCAGAAACCATTAGAATCAAGAATTGAATTCATTGAGAGCGTTTTGTAAACACTAATGACCTGTTGATTCTCAGATGCTACTTTAACATTAAGTGAGTTGTGTATTTGATCTTGATGGGAACCCATATGCATGAAAGCAGCAGTTTACATAAACACAATGCTCTTTCCTCTGCAGCCTTCATTCCAAATTCTTGGGAACATAAACAAGAAAGCATGTGGAAAACATGCTGTTTCAACGTAACCCTTTGCTCTTAACTAAACATTTGTCTCTTCCAAATAATTTCTCATGTGAATGTAACAGTTTCTGCTCTGCATGCAAAGGGTGAGTGTGACAAAGCCTCACAGCAAACAATCTTCAGAGAGGAACTGCTATGACAATGGACAATGGTTTTGTTTTTTTTTCTCAAATGTTTTACATCCAAAAAAAGTGGGATTATGATAGACAATGTCAAGCTGAACACAAAAATGATTAGAGATTTGCTTTATCATGTAGGAATTGACAGGGACATTAAAAGTACTGTGGTACCTCGGTTCTCATTGTTAATTTGTTCCAGAAGGCTTGTCGAGAACCGAAATCGAAATCAAGCAAAATTTTCCCATAACGAGTAATGTAAATTGAATTAATACATTCCAGAAGTCAGAAAATTCACACTGTATAAGGCATTATATGTATTAATGACTAAAACACTTACACTAACCTACAGTTGGACGAAATAATTGGCACAAAGCTTATTTTATAATAACGTTTTGAAAAAATCTTATGTAATTTATTGAGCAATGGATTGAAAGTGAAAAGTAAAAGCATGATTACCTTTCAGTTGGCTCTTATAACTAAGAGGACCATGGACGTATTTGCACTATGGTGCTGTAGATGTAAAAATCAAGCAAAACATGACAAACACAGCAGAGATCTGCAACGAGCAAGGGCTATTGTGAACCTGAATCATTGAATCACTCTGTACTGAATCATAAATCGTGAATCAAGTTTCGGGTGAGACAAGAAGCATGGATCATACAAGTTTAAGCAAAACGTAAAGGATTCAACATCTGGATCAGTGTCATTTTCCACATCTGGTTCATGCATTGGCATCTTCATCTGCCTCATCTAGGCTCCATGTCTCTGGTGGCTTCGTTACTGGCAAACTGTCATCATGTGGTACTGGTTTCAAAGTTGAAGGCAGATTGGGGTATTCAATATATTTCAAATTTTTAGTAGAGAAGCCAGATACACTTGTCAGTTACAACTTACAGTCCATCAAGTGATCCTTCTGTTCTTTCAGTATCATTGGGACTGCAAATGGCACAGACTTCTGAATACCTCTGAGCCAAGCTTACAGGCTGACTGCATCTGAAGAACCCAGGGTTTGTCTTGGCTCCCAATTTTACATCCAAAGTAGAGCTCGTTGTTACAGGTCGCACCTTCTAACCGATGCTAGGGGGTGGCGTCAGCTTAGTTACCATTATTCTACCCTGACAGCAACCACAATCGCACATGTGCATCTGCGTAGTTGTGTTAATATGCATGTGTATGTGTTAACTTGCTGCCTTAAAGCTATGGCAAACTTATTAGGCGGTACTTTTGGCCCTGTTAGGACTAAGCAGTAGTAGGGTCTCATCCAGGAGATCAGCCGTGTATGGATTCTGGAGGCCCGAGGTAAGGTAGGCATTAGACGGTAGTGTAGGAACTGAGAGTTCCCCACGGTCCTTTTCCCCCTTACACTCGTTTCCCCCCTATCACGTTACTCGCTCTCTAGGAGTACTCGTGCTCAGGAGTAATGCTTTCATTCATTTTTTGAGTCAAGAGACACGTTTCGGCATTCTGCGTCTTCCAGCGCCATTTGGGGAGCTCCAATCTCTCTCGCTTGCCTCCGCCATTCAGCACTCTTAAAGCACTTTCATTTGGTGCTATATTAACTCTGCTATTGCCTGAAGGACATGTGCATCAACTATATGTGCATCTGTAAATGTGAGCAGCTTTTATAGCCTGTCTGCCAGCATCTAACCTGATTAAGAGAACATTTGCATAGCACCTTCACTGACAGCATGTCCAGGCATATTGAACTGACCAAAACAGCTTTTCTAATAAACTAGCAGACTTAAATTGTGATGAGGAAAAGGCTAAAACCACAAAACAGTACATTAGCATACTTTTAAGGTTATTTCCATGATCAGCAGTCCAAAACCCATAAAATCCATCCTAAAATGTTCAGGAAGCTGTATTTTTGTTGTACATTGTGACTTGGTCAATGGCTGCAATGTGGAAAACGCTTGATTATATTCCACAAAGACCAAATATTTGGAAGTAACGGGACAAACGTCGATCAGTGGAATTATGGCATTGCTAGAATTATTTCCAAAGCAATATTCAATTCAACCTGTGTTTTGCAACAGCTCATTACTTCAAGCAAGGGTTTAAATGCTGCAGCCAGACGTTTAGGGACTCCAAGACTGCTGCTCTGTCTTTATTTCCGATAACTCATCGAGTTGGAAGGAAACTTTTGAATGCGCACACCTCCTTTGTTCCCCAGAGGGCAATGAGGAAATGAGTCACAATACAGCACGTTCCACTAATTCGGACATTATGAACTCATCACTGACTTGGCCACTGTATGAAAACCCAGTCGAACCACTAGGTGGTGGACTTGCTTAAGCCAAGTTTGCATGGAATTCCAGTCTGACGAGCAGACATCATGACCTCTGGTTGTGTCTCTGTTCAAGACCATTTCATAAACAGCTTGAGAGGGCTGGGATTTTTACCGTTTGGTCTTTCTGTATCCATCTTTTTAATGGAAAAGGATCTTAGTGAAAGCAAACTCTCCATTTGTACCCTGTTTGACTAAGATATCAAATACATACAGTGTACATACAGTTACCCAACTGTGGCTAATTTTGGAAAATGGCTCGGATATTAAATATTCATATAGCTTGAGGTGATAAGTATGTATATTGTGAAATTCCTACCTCATTCCTGTATATTAAAAACCACATCTTTCAGTGTCGTGTGTCTAAAACTGTATGGCTGTGCAGGACAAGGTGCATCATCAGACCCAAACATGCCCCAGTAAAATGTTGCCGTGCCCCAGTAAAACTGCGGGGGTAAAAAGTCATTTTTATCCTGAATTGCTGGACAGAACTACAGGACACGCCATGCAAATTCACTAAAGACACTACATTTCCCATAATGCCCGAGCGTCTTTCCAAACGCTTGCACGCTTTCAGTTAGAGCCAGTTTATTTCGGAGGTTTTTTTTCATGGAGTAATCGACATCCGCGAATATTTAAAAGACAGTCAGCCACGCTGCAGATAAGATAAAGATAGCTCGTATTTGGTTAATACAATGAATAACAAAATCGTTAGTGTTAATTTGTTCTTCATTTTTTCATCAATGGCAGAGTAACACCCACTTGTGTTAAATCACTTAATCTGTTTGGTGTTTAACAGGCTTATTTTTACGCACAGTTGTGTCCCTACCACTGATTGGTAAGCACAGGGGTACATCTGTGCCCCAGTAGGACTACTAAACGCCCTGGTGCAGGAGATTGGTACTCCTGTTTGCCAGATATTTGTGAATTGGGTGGGTCTTTGCCTAATTAATGTAAGCAGTGTCTCGTTCTTCTCATGTACCACCGCATGCTACCCATTTTTCAGAACTAAAAGCTACGAAATAAAATAAAGAAACAGTACCCCATAGTCAACCAGTGAATAAAGCACAAAGGTGCTTAGGTGCTGCAGTGGCAATTTGCCACCTCTGCATTTTGGTGCCCCAGCTCTGAAGGATCAGAGGCCAGTAAGGAAATAATCCCCCTGTGCTGCAACAGCAACCCCTGCAGTGGACTGACATCCAGTGGAGAGTGTACGTAGAGGTAACAAGCCAGTCAAAACACAATCTAATCTGGTTACTATTAATTATGTAAGATTAGTAGTTTGCAAAGTGAGTTGGAGCATTAAAATACCCCAAATAGAGAGAGGGGGAATCAGATCTAGTAGTTAGATTTTAGTACTGATTTGCATGTGCAAACGACTTTCAAATGATGTCACTGTCGCAGACAAATTTCCACTCAGGAAAAAATGTACTGTGAAATTTGACAGTAGAACCACGAAGTGGCCAAATTACCACCAAAATTAGTACAACATAGTTCATGATCAGTTCTTAGTCCACCAAGTTTACAGTTGTACCATGAAATTTCACAGTAGATCCATGAAGTGGCCAAATTACCATCAATATCATAGTAGAACTGTGAACTTCATGGTCAAACCATGAAAGTTCACATTAAAACTGTCAAGCAATTCACAGTTTTACTATGGAAATTCACAGTACATTTTTTTCCTGTGCAGTGTTGGAATAAAATCATCAGAGTCTTGCTAGAGTTGTGTCTTGCTCGCATCATCTCAGTTGTTAGTGTATGTGGACAGAATTAATTGTCTTATTGGTTGTTAGTCTTTTTCTTTTTTGTCTCTTGCTCCTTGTCTGGTTAGTGTTGTCTTTTCTCTGTTTCTTGCTCAAGGTATTGTTCTCTGTTAGCCTTGTTCTTAGTTAGCCTTAGCGGTGTCTGTTTGTGTTTTCACTCTGTTTGGTCTTCGCATTGTCGGTGTATTTTCGCTCTGAGAGTTTCTTGTTGGCAGAGGTTCACTGCTAGCTCTGAGCACTGTTTGTTGTATTAGCATGTCCATTGTTAGCTTACTGTCTGTTTGGGTAGTACATAGTGTTAGCATGTAGCACCGGTGGTTGTCAGTAAGTTTGTGTTTTTGTTACCTTGTATTCACTGTGCCTCACTGTGTCTGCTGTAAATAAAGCTTGCACAGTTGCACTTGTGTCTGCCTCCCTTGCCCCCCGGGTACCAGGATCGTGACAGGGTGAGCTCTCTTCAGCACAAAATGTGGTGTTTATTTGATCTTAAGGTACCATTGATTATTTTACAGCCTGTGAATGCCTGTGATGTTTTTTATTTGTTGATTGATTATACTGTATTTAGGTGTGTGTTTTCAAAAGACTTGAAACACACTTTGCAGCAAATGTGGCTTTTATATGGTTCTCACTGTAATAGATACAGATAGCATTGCATTTGTACTGCACTACTTTGTCCTATTGTGTAGTGTTGTTTTCCTTATACAAAAAATATGACTAACTATACATTTTGAAAGAATGATGTTCTTTATTGAATGTATTCCATGTAAAACAAAAGCTAATGTATAGCAGTGGGACAGTCTTGACAGTACAAAAGTGCAGCAAAAAGGAAAAAAGAAGCAAAAAGGCAGGCAAACTCAAAATATACTGTAAAAATCAAACAACTCACATCAAGAACCAAAAGAAGGACAGAAAACAAATGCTGGTCACAGTGGTCACCATTGAATGGGGACAAAAGTTGGGAACCTCTGATGCCCACACTATGTCGCCTTCCTCCCATGGAACTTGGCCTCGAGGTAGTCATGATGGGAAATAATCTCAAAAGGAATCAATATGCAGTCTTGCAATTAGTGAACATCCAAGATCCCCAGAATTTGCAGAATCTTAGTTTGTGCCTAAAAACTCTGTGACTCTTTACATTTATGTCATTTAGCAGACGCCCTTATCCAGAGCGACTTACAGTTGTTACAGTCTTTCAATCTAAGCAATTGTGGGTTATGGGTCTTGCTCAAGGACCCAACAGTGGCAGCTTGGCAAAGGTGGGATTTGAACCCTAGACCTTCTGGTCCACAGTGATGTGAGAGTATGTCAGACTTCAGTCTTTTAAAAGTCTTTGCAAAGTTGGCAGTGGTATGCAGTCAGGCCCTTTTAACCCTTTAGAGAAGGGCTAACAAACAGGTGTATGTAAAACCTTATAAAAATATTTATTTCAGAAATAAAGTGAAATAAAACACTACTTTAAATTTTCTCGGTTACTATAGGACACATCTGACTGAGAGTGCTACTAACCAATTAAAACTGCTCATTAGAATGGCTTCTGTCTACATGATGTGTGGCCCTTCTGATAATATTTCGAAGGGCTTGATAATGTGACTCTGTTAACAAAAGGACAAGAAATCTGACCCATCGGATTTATGATTCTCACTCTAGGGGTTGATCCATAGCTGTCTAACCCCTTCTCTGCATACTGAAGAAGGTGCTATGTATTCGCTATTCATAATGTCTATGCTAATCTGGCTAGATAATGTCAAGTGGTGACTTGCAAGGACACTTGCAATTATTCAGCAAGGTCAGCCAAGTCTACCTATGAAGTAGTAGAGCATTTTCTGGGAAAGGTGCAGAGGATGGACTTTGTCTTCAAATAAACCAAACCAATGGTGAGTTTGGTGTGTATTTAATGTTTTGGCTGCCGTGGTATACTGTGTACATGACAAATGAGTGATCCTACTTTGTTGA
Source organism: Ancistrus triradiatus (assembly GCA_025084515.1). Lineage (NCBI taxonomy): Eukaryota > Metazoa > Chordata > Actinopteri > Siluriformes > Loricariidae > Ancistrus > Ancistrus triradiatus. The sequence goes on along the minus strand of JAJAGP010002116.1, from coordinate 74,897 downwards.
ATGATTGTACTTCTTAGTATTGGTGGGTATTTTCGAACGGGGGATGTCAGGGTAGCAGAAGGGGTATCCACTCTATGCACTGCACACTATTGCTGGTTAGCGTTTGCTGTGTTGTCTGTAGCGAGATCCTACAAAAATGTCTTAAAAAAAGAACCAGTTGATTTTGTACAGGTTTTCTTTAATATTAGATGATTGTTTAGGAAATTCACATGCATAAGTAATGCTGTAGTAGCAACGAGTCAGGGCAAAACCAGGGCTAAAGCGATTAAAACACTATTGTAGTTTGTGTCACTGCACCTCCAGAACATCGCTAGATAACATATCATGTTCGCTCTGACTCTGACATCTACATATTCTCTTTTCTTAACGTCTCGTTCTTGACAAAATAATTATAGCTGTGGTGCAAAATGCTTATCAGTTTAGTGCCTGCCCTTCCCCATATTAACTTACCTTGTCAATGGCAAAACTGCAAAACGAGACGTGTTATTTTGCTCAAATAAAAGACATAATCCGGCTTCTAAGGATCCTGATTACATGTCTAACACATGTAATTTAAAGATTGACAGTTCAAGTCACAGCATCATCAAGCAGTCAACTGTTCAGACCTCAAACAAGGACTTGAACTTTGGAAAAATGCATCTGCCAAAAAAACCTCACTGTAAATTTGGACCTAGATATTGGAACTTGATCTGCATTTTACCTTACTGGGAATGGGAATGCGATTCAAATAATATGTGTGAATGTAAAAAAGCAGTTTCAGCAAGTAAACATAATTCAGCCAGATCCACAGAAGCAAATGCTTTAGAGTGTGGAAGTGGTGAAGCCCATTTTAACCATAAAAAAAGAAAAAAAAAGACATTCCTTTGTGCATGAGGCTAAGACTTAGTCAGGCTGACTCTGCACTCATATTTGCAGAAGAAGATCACGGAAAGAACATGCACATGCATGTAAAATAGGAGGGATGTTCAAGTTGACCCAAATTACTGGGGTGTTTCTAGAAAAGCCAGCATGCGGCAAGTTTGCGGGTGGCACACGGTATATGATTGATTTACTTTCCAGAGCCATCCGAATCCCTCGGGGTTCCAAGTGGTTAGCGTTTCAGTTCTGGTCTCGACTTCCCCTCGCCTTCTGCTCTAGGATTAAGATGATGTATATGATGTAATAAGTGTGTTCTGGCTGAAAGCTGGCGGAGAAATGGCTGAGATAGACCACTGCATTACAACATTCTCCCAAATTCATAACGCTAAAGGTCTAAGCAGCCGCAGAAGTGCTGCGATGATGGAAACTTCTTCCCTTCTCCCTCGGTTCACAACTTCACGTTACTTTTGGAGGGACAGTATTTTTAAATCATTATGCCTGGCTGGTGATTTACTCAGTGGCACAACAGAGTTAATTCCTGACATGAGCGAAAGAGGTGAGTTATCAGGGCAGAAAGCCAAGTCTGCTGAAATGTTTTCCACATCGTAGCGACCTTTAACGCTCATCATTGTTACATGAGACACTGAGAACATTATGTCTTGCTTAAAACCAATCCAAGTGCAGCTGTTTTTCAACTTTAAGATCCCATTTTGTTGAATTTGTCTCATACCCCCAGGGGCCAGGGCTTGACTCGATTTGCTGTCTGAATGGATTTCCATTTAAGCGCTCTGGTTTCCTTCTCCCGCCCTAAAACATGCCTATAGGTGTGAAAGCCTGAGATGGATTGACATCATGGCCTGAAGGCATTCTTCTCGCCTTGAAACCTTAAGCTGGATTAACATAATGTCCACAAAGGTACTTCCCTAGCCGTGCACCCTGGGTAAACTATGGAACCACTACAGCCCTGAACTGGATAAGTGATTATGGGCACAGAGAAAATGAATGAATTACTGAACGTACTGAATGTTCCTAGATAACAAACAAACTTACTTTATTATATTAGGCTCTCGAATACCCAAGCGCTTATTTATTTAGTTATTTATTGGAGTAATTTGGATGTACAGCACAACAAAGGAAAAGGTAAATGGATACCGGGTTTATCCAGAATCCCATTCTTTCCTCTGAGCCAGTGTCAGTTCTTTCCTCTGAGCCAGTGTCTCATTGTTTTGTCTTCTGGTTTAAAGTAGTATGTTCAAGTCCATTGAAAACAACGGGTCTGTAATTGATATTCATTATGGGAATATGTAATGCTGCTGAGGTCTCTGCTGTACTGCTTATAAGATCTTGTGAAATCAGAGAAGCCATATGGAGAGAGTGGAAAGGTTCAGAAGGAACAATGATCGTCGATGGGAATTATTCACGTAAATGGGGCAGATCAAATGCTCCCAATATGTCATGGTATATTGAGAATTGTTAGGAGAGTTCAATTTTAATCACGCTTTGGCTAAACTGCAGATGGAGAACTGCTGTGAAGTTTTTTATGGATGTTGACATTTTCCTATTTTCCATCTGAAGATTTGAGTTATCATTTAATGCCTGTTATATTGGCTATTTGCTCAAACTACACGTCTGACTTCTTTGGCAGAACTTCAAGACGTTTTGTTATTCATCCAATCATCCATCCGTCCTAGCTGGACCAAATATGATCTTATGCTGCAGTGGTATTTTGTGCTACAGAGGCACAAAATCCTCATCTGTAACTGCGATCCAAGGGATGAGATAGTCAGGCGCAGTAGCATTACCACATTCTCCTACAATCTTAATTCTTAAGTAGCTGAAGCAATGTGATGATGGAAACTTCTTTTGCTCTTTCCCTCATGATCCCCTCCCTTCTGATCAGCATCATCTACTAATGTTGTAATCGCTGGAACTGAAGAAGCAGCAGGCTCTGGCTGTCACGCATTATTCAAATTGCAATCTGTTGTAACACAGCAGTGTGGCATAGTGGTGCAGTGGGTAGTGTTGCCTCAGGGGCCCTGGTTCAATTCCTGGCCCACACTCTGTCTGCGTGAAGAATGTGTTTCCTCCTAGTGCTGCGTGGGTTTCTTGCAGGTACTCCGGTTTCCTCCCACATTCCAAAAACATGTGTTAGGTCATTTTCTGTCTCTGAAGTGCCCCAGTGTAAGTGAGGTAGTAAATGTGTGTGAGTGTTTGTCCTGTGATGGATTGGTGCCCTGGCTATAGTTGGTTACTGCCCTGTACCCCCTGTTACCAGTTAGACCCAGATGTGTCCCTAAATTGGACTGAACAGGTATAAAAATGAATGAATGTAACACAGCAGACATTTAATCATTAAAACACTTAATGATTTATCAGGTCTGCTAAATTGTTGTCCACATCACAAAATCTTTAATGCTCAAGTATTACATGAGTCAGAGGAAAGATTACCTCTTGCATAATACCAAAAGTAATAGGCCTGTTTTTCAGCTTTAAGATCTATTGCAATCCAATAGAGACCTCCTACAAGAAGTCGAACAATGAATGCTTGTGTATGAATATACGGGAAGACACCAAGGTATGCTGTTTGAACAATTTTACAAAGTTGTAACCAGTATAGGACAAGAAAGAAATTGATCAATCCATAGAAATAATACGGTTACATGGAAGGAAAGAGCACTACGGGTGCAATGATTGCTTTTTTGCTTTGTAACTGATGTGACTATACCAAGATACCTTTTCATATGAACATTGGAAATAAATAGCTTGCTGATATCATCTGTCTCTGTTGCCTACAATGGTTCTTGAAAGTCTGTGAAGAAATTTCTGCGTAAATATGACCTTAATCATCATCAGATTTCCACACAAGTCCTAAATGTAGATAAGAGTTGGTTGTTTTATTTAATGTTGTTGTAATAATGGCTATTTACGTCAGACACAAGGTTACATCGATTCACTAGGGTACCCCGCAACTACTCATACATACTCAGATACTCACATCAATAATGTCAAACTGTCCTTGCCCAGATGCAGCAAAACAGGTCCAACCATTCTTTCTACCTCCACCATGTTACACATATGGTATAACGTTCTTATGTAAAATAAACCAAAAATTTCTATTTTGGTCTTGACTATCCGCAAAACAGTTTTCCAATAGACAGTACTGGCTTTCTTCTTCCACACCATTGCACATTGTAGTTGATCAGTGTTCTCCTGATGGTGCACTGATGAACATTATCATTACCCAATGTGAGAGAGGCCTACATTCACACAGCAGGCCAAATCAGATTAAAAAAAAAAGGCTTTTAACACTATCTTAATATATACCTGTCTGAATGGTTCACGCTCTGAAACTGTCGCGCATCCAAAAAAGAGCATCATTTCACGTGACCCTCTTGTCCCCAAGTAAACAGGAGCGACACTTCTTGAAAAGTCATGTTAAAAAGACCATGTTACTCAGCCACCTCTTTGGTTTGCATCCTCTGTATCTTTAAACTTTACTTTAAGCTTCATATTTTCCTTTGACACACTGCAGCCACATCGTGTGGCTGCGTTAGGCCATTTATTTAGGCATTTCCTGGACTATGGAGCGGTTGTGATTCGTGCCCTCTAATTTTGTTTGCACAGAGACGTCACCCCAAATATTTGGAATCTATCTTGCTATCCCACCACTGAAAAACGCATTTATGGCAAATGACGTAAAAGTTGCATGAATCTTAATCTCAGCATTCTCATTCAGGGTGCCTTTGTCACCTCACAGACTATTGCATGCCTTGCTCTTGGAGTGATACATGTTGGTCGACCACTCTCAAGGATCAATGGATAACAATGGTGTTGAATTTTCTCAGTTTGCACACAATCTGTCTGACTGTGGATTGGTGGCATCCGAACTCTTGAGATGCTTTTGTAACCTTTTCCAGACTGATGAGCATCTGAGGTCCTCAAATCTCCTTTCATGCCATCGTACATTTCCATAATAATGTGTTTGAATAAACCACAGTGTACCGACTCACACCTGGCTGTCATCCCCTTGACTGGAACAGCTGAATTTCACCTTCAAATTAACTGATAATCCTAGAGATTCACATACTGTTGTCCCTCACAGATGTGTAATAGTGGACCATTTTCCTCAATATATAAATGACGAAGGATAATATTTTTGTCTAATTGGGTTCTCTGGATTCTCTACTTTTAGGACTCATGTGGATAAAAAACAAACGTGATGTCTTAGGTCAAATTTATGCAGACATACAGGAAACTCTAAAGGGTTCACAAACTTTCAAGCTTTCCTAAACTGTCTTGGCAAAGAAAGTAGCAAAGAGTTAGCTGTGTGGATGTCAATACTGGGTCTAGTGTCAGATATTGGGAACAATCGAAATGGAGAATAGACCCCTAAATAACTCAAAAGAGCAAACAACAAATGTCAGAAATAGATTCTAAGTAGACTCTGGTCAATTATATGCCTTTATTTTGACACACTGTCCTCATAGAGACCACACAACTTAAAAGATTTGTGGTTGCGAGAATCATAGGTCACAGAATAAGTTTCATGCCTTGGATCTACTGTATATTAGCTACTCATGGTCTTGTCCGGCAATTCAGAACTTTTATGACGTCTCATATAACCCTGCCAACTTTGGCAATCGCAAGATCTGCTAGACTGAAGTGTATTTCAATTTGTCCTTGCGGATATATTTGTAAGGTTCATTTTTCTGTTACTTTCTTTTAAAACTGATTTGATTTAATCATGGCAAACTCTTACATTCATTTAGCCAAGAAACATGCACATGTGCACAATGATGCCAGCCCTATTTTGGGCGCCTCCTGTTATTGTAAAATTTGGTGGAAAACCCAAGCATTTATTGTATAGCAACCATTCTAAAGTGCTCATCATGCACAAACTTGTAAATCTGTTTCCATGCAGATTGAAAGCAGATGAACAAAAACACTCAGCCCAGTGTTTCTAAACGAAGGTCTCAATGTTTTCATGTATGAGTAACTGACGTGGATTTGGATCCGCGAAACATGCTACTCAAGCAGCAGGATGAAGTCCATTTAAAACAATGAATCACTGGCTGACATTTGCTGTGGACTTCCTTAATGCTGCTGGCGTCTCCACTGACCTCTGATTTTTGTCCATTTTACAAAGGCTGAACGTAGGAGGAAAAAGTGCAAAAGATGAGAAGAAGAATCTGGTTTAAAACACTTTTTAAATGATGTTTTAGTACACAGTATTTCAAATGGTGATATTTTCTGTGTACAGCAGATTCCATAGCAGATTCCACATTTAGCTCAAGATCAGCATTGGACACATACAGTAGGTAAGAGAAACTTACAGTCGTGTCCTCAAACATTCCTTTAGGCGGGTCACTGAATTCTGTGAATCACACCTCCAAACCAGCTTTATTATACACCTGATCCAGTCTGGTACTCCTGTTTTGACCACCCGACTCCTAAGCCCACAATAACTCATTGCTATACCAAAAGCAGTAGCACCCAAGACAGAGATCAAAGTTTATCTTCTTAACCTTTATGGTATCATTAAGGTAATAAGTTTTCTCCCAGAGATTAACACCAGAGCAAAAAGAAAAGCAAGTCCAGGCACTACTACCACCACTGGGATAAAAAATAGAACAGGGCATGTCCTGGACAGTTTCGGTCTCCTCCTTTCTAATTGTTATTGAAAGCTGATAGACAGGCATTTCTGAACATGCTAAATTCTAGACTGTAGGCGAAGGGACTTAAGAACAGGCAGAATACACACAGACACTAAGCCTTTTTAAAAATATGTTTTGGGGACTTTCCATTGTCATAATGAATACTGTAGCTTACTAATGCTACACCTACACCTAACCCTAACCCTAATCTCACTAATCCAAAGAAAAATTTGTTTTTTGTAATTATAAACAAAGCAATTTGCCTTGTGGGAACAAAAATGTCCCCACAAGGTAAAAAACAAGTAATCTCTTTGTATCTTTGTGGGGACATTTTGTCCTCACACTGATGTACAGTGGTGCTTGAAAGTTTGTGAACTCTTTAGATTTTTTAAAATATCTGCATAAATATGACCTAAAACATCATTAGATTTTCACACAAGTCCTAAGAGTAGATATAGAGAATCCACATAAACAAATGAGACAAAAATATTATACTTGGTCATTCATTTATTGAAGGAAATGATCCAATAATATCTGTTTTATTTAAAGAACAGGGATCTATCAAAGTCTGCTCTTCACAAGACATGTCTGTGGAAGTGTATCATGGCATGAATAAAGGAGATTTCTGAGGACCTCAAAAAAGAATTGATGCTCATCAGGCTGGAAAGGTTATAAAACCACCTCTAAAGAGTTTGGACTCCACCAATCCACAGTCAGACAGATTCTGTACAAATGGAGGAAATTCAAGACCATGGTTACCCTCCCCAGGAGTGGTCGACCAACAAAGATCACTCCAAGAGCAAGGCGTGTAATAGTTGGCGAGGTCACAAAGGATCCCAGGGTAAGTTCTAAGCAACTGAAGGCCTCTCTCACGTTGGCTAATGTTGATGTTCATGAGTCCACCATCAGAAGAACACTGAACAACAACGGTGTGCATGGCAGGGTTGCAAGGAGAAGGCCACTGCTCTCCAAAAAGAACATTGCTGCTCGTCTGCAGTTTGCTAAAAATCACGGGACAAGCCAGAAGGTTATTGGAAGAATGTTTTGTAGATGGATGAGACCAGAAGAGAACTTTTTGGTTTAAAAGAAAAGCATTATGTTTGGAGAAAGGAAAACACTGCATTCCAGCTGTGAAACAGGTGGTGGTAGTATCATGGTTTGGGCCGGTTTTGCTGCATCTGGGCCAGGACGGCTTACCATCATTGATGAAAACAATGTATTTCTGAGTTATATCAAAGAATTCTAAAGGAAAATGTCAGGACATCTGTCCATGAAACTGAATCCCAAGAGAACCTGGGTCATGCAGCAAGACAAACGACCCTAAGCACACACAGTCGTTCTACCAAAGAATTGTTGGTTAAAGAAGAATAAAGTTTCATGTTTTTTGGAATGGCCAAGTCAAAGCCCTGACCTTAATCCCCAATAGAAATGTTGTGGAAGGACCTGAAATGAGCAGCTAATGTAAGGAAACCCACCAACATCCCAGAGCTGAAGCTGTTCTGTACAGAGGAATGGGCTAAAATTCCTCCAAGCGGGTGTGCAGGACTGATCAACAGCTACAGGAAACGTTTAAATGCAGTTATTGCTGACACAGGGGGGTCACACCAGATACTGAAAGCAAAGTTCACATACTTTGGCCACTCACTAATATGTAATATTGGACCATTTCCCTCAGTAAATAAATTACCAAGTATAATATTTTTGTTTTGTTTAAGTGAGTTTGCTTTATCTACTTTTTTGGACATGTCTGAAAATATGATGTTGTTTTAGTTCAAATTTATGCAGAAATACAGAACATTTTAAAGGGTTCACAAACTTTCAAGCACTACTGTATAAACTCCCTCTCCCCAACACGCACATTACAATGCTAATAAAACAGCATAGATCAGCATATGTTCTGATTTGAATGCTGGAATTCTAGTCTACTAGCAAGACCATGTAAGTTCCATATTGTTTGGTTGGTTTATGCTGAAGTTCGAAAAATATATAAATATATAGAACAGGGCAACCAGTTAACCTGATAGTGTACATGTTCAAGGAGTCAAAGTCTCTTGAAACTTGAAACCGTAATGGTTTGTTGGGATGTACTCATTTCCAAGTATGACTGTTGATCTGTTTCTGAACTAATTTTTTATTCTCACACTTTTAAAGTCACAGCAGATTATAAACAGACTGTGTTTTGCTGAGTTTTATGGCGAATGACAAAAATGACCGTCGTGCACTAAACAACTAAGGTTCACACGCAACATGACTTCAACGAGCACGCCCCAATACGGGCACCTCGGGTTACCTAGGAGACCCAGAGTAACTATTAATGCACAGATAGCTATAGTGCTCTATGGTTTTATTCTTTTTCCACACACAAAAATAATCTTGCCAGCGCTAGATACTGTTGTAGTAGAAGTCAGGTAGCGATCTAGCATTTTAACCCACCCGGTTAGTTCAAGGCTTCAGAAGACATTTGTCTGTGTGGTTGTGGTAGTTCTTGGAACTCATGCTCCTGTCACGAGTCGGTTAATTTGTACTCCATTGTAGAGGACCATTGCATGCATGAAGAGCAGATTTGAGCATGAAAAGTAAGCACAGGAAGTTTTCGTGCTCAGGCTGTTGACTGGACCCGTTCAGATTGAATGGCTGACCGTTATACGCTACTAGACTAGGCTCAGAGTAGAGTCAAAAAAATCGAATGTTTGATATGCTCCGACTGGTCTGAAACGCGATCTGGAGGTCAAAATGCGGAGTCTGCGGCCCTCACACACTTCTTAACTCTCTCCCCAGCTGTCAACTTAGACTAATGAAAAATCTGCAGAGTAGGGCCAACCAGCACCGACTTGGACAGACAGAGAATCGTAGCTAAAATTGAGGTAAAAATCACATAGTGTAACCCTGGCTTCTGGTGCAAATTAACGAATACACAGTGGGTATTATTGCCTTTATAAATATGTATTCTTGTCAAGTCTCTGTGCACAAGTGTGTTGAGATGACTCCCATTCAACACCATAAATGGCTGACCTAGACCACCCATTTGAGATGACGTACGTTCCGTGGGGGTAAACAGTCATGGACTGAGGTAAGGAGTCAACTTCAGGACTTCACTGCAGTAGGACAGACATTTATATAACAAGCAATTAAACCTTTAAACTGTGGAGATTTATAGGTCCACTTGAAGGTTTAAGTTTACTTTTACAAGACTTTGATGTACCTCACACATGAACATGAACATGTACCACAGAAAAAGTTACAATGAAATTTGTGGAGATGAGTGGCTGAATGAAAACAATGTCTCTAAATAGGAAATAAATAGTTTGAGGTTTTCTTGCACCTCTATTTTTGGGCAGTCTGTGGGGTTAAACCTTGAATCCTGAATGGTGTAGAGAGGACAATTCCATGTAACTCGGTTGGGATTTAAATCAAGTAAGACAATGGTGCTATGACGTCATGCTAGCCCTGTCAGACTGGAGCCCTTTAAAGGAGATTACTTACATTACAGTCTAAATTTGTTATCTTGCGCACGTCTGTTTCTGTTACGGTTCGGCATATTAAAACTAAGGTGAAACGTGAAAATGAAAGAATAACGGGTTAGGACCCAAGTGCAGTTAACTCCAGATGGAAGTGGTGAACCAAAATATAATAAATAAAAGAAATAATCGTTCACCGAAAGTAAAGATAAATAATAAAACCAAAAGAAAAGGGGAACGTCGTAAGCGTAAAGCGCCCCTATTCACTATTACGCCTACGACGTGTCTCTGCTGCGCCAACGGCGTGCAGGTCCGCGCATGCGCAAAGCGTCCTCTTTCAATCGAGATCGCGAAGGAGAAGGAAATCCTCCGATCACGAAGGAGGGAGGTTGACAGTGTGAGTGGGAGAAGGCGGGGGCGAAGGCCCACAGACGCGAGCTAGACTCAGAGCAGCCGGTAAAAATAAGCACAAAAAATAAACTAACACTGGTCCTACGCTAGCATCTAAGGCCCTACCTTACCGGGCAATCTCCTAATTGCCCCCATCTGAAAGTCTTCGAACTCACAGACATACCTTTGTCGCTAAACAGGCTCAATAACAGCGTTCAAACAATACCCAAGTCGGGTGAGGGCTGAGTCTGCTGAAACCGAATGGAGCGACATTGTGTGAGCCCAAAAGTGCGTTTATAAAGGCTCAAGCACAGGTGTCGCGAGTTGGATGATTAAAGCTCGGAAAGGGCTGACGCACACGTGATCGCACTAAAGGTTGACCCCTGATAGTGCCCCCTCCTAAACGCGACCAAAGCCTCCCCTAGTCTGTCTAAATCGCTCAGGGTTGATGTCCAGGGAGGCGCAAGTAGGCAAGACGCAACTTTAGATGGGGGCTGAGCTGAGCTCGGCTCGGGTTTGGGACTAGACATGAGCGATACAGAGGCGACGCTTGGCACAGGCGGCTCAGGGGTGGAGCTTGGCAGCAATGACTCAATGGCGGAGCTCAGCACGGGTGGCTCAGGGATGGAGCTCGGCAAAGGCGGCTCAGGGGCGGAGCCTGGCACAACAAGACCCAAGAAAAAGGTCGGTGCCAATGGCCTGGTCACACGAGTGGATGCAGACGACCATGACACAAATGGTTGTGACGCAGGGGTCGCCAGTAGTGACCACTGCGCAAGAATCGGTACTGAACCAACTTGCTCAGGCACGAAGCTTACAGGCGTGCTCGGGTATGGAGCTTACAGGTGCGGCATGCTCAGGTACGGAGCTAAGCTGCGCTAAATGCTCAGGTACGGAGCTTACTTGCTCAGGTTTGGAGCTTACAGGCGCTGCATGCTCTGGTATGGAGCTAGGTGGTGCTAATTGCTCAGGAATGGAGCCTACTTGCTCAGGTTCAGAGCTTATAGGTGCGGTGTGCTCAGGTACAGAGCTAGGTGGTGCTAATTGCTCAGGAACGGAGCTTACTTGCTCAGGTTCGGAGCTTATGGGTGCTAAGTGCCTAAATATGGGGCTAATGGGCGCGGCGAGCTCAGGAATAGGGCATACATGCGCGGCGGGCTTGAATACGCAGCCAGATATGGATCTTAATCACTCAGGTACTGAGCTTGGCGGCGCTAGCTGCTCAACTATAGAGCTAAGGGACCAATGAGCGAGAGGTGTTTGGGCAAATGTGGAACTGGACCTTCTCCTGACCTGCTCAACAAGGCGGGCGTCAGCACGGATGGCCAGGTCGTACAGATCAGCCAGAGATGAAGGGAAGAAAAACCCGAATTTTGTCACACAAACCATATTCAAAAATGTCCCCTAATTCTAGGTCCCCAAAACCTGACTCCACGGCCAGTTCACGAGAAAGTGAACTGGCCAGGAGCCCTGGGTGAGTTCCAGGATGCAGGGGAGCTCATGTGACCTGGCAGCGAGTGGCTGGAGTTTGCAGGGGGCGAGGCTACTTGGCACTGACTGGTCAATAATAACGCTCAACGGCGCGGTGAACTCTGTACTGGCATAAACCAGCCGCGAGGACCGTGACGGGCTGGCCGTCGCACCGGCCTGCTGGGAATAATGGGTGTCTGCGTGAATAGCTAAATCATACAGATCAGCTAGAGAGGCGGGGTCCAGGAGAGAGTAGAGCTTGTTTCTCACCTCCTCACAAAGGCCATACACGAAAATGTCCATGAGCACCCGGTCGTCAAAACCGGTAACTGCAGCCAGCTCACGAAACTCCCCTACGTAATCAGCAACCATTCTGGCCCTTGGGTACTGTCAAAACTACTGGATGGTGCTGAACGCTCGGGGACGAAGCTTACCATTGTCTTACTTAGAGTGTGCTCAAGGATGATGCTTCCCGGGATCTCCCAGTCTGGCACAAGGATCCGGTCAACAGGTTTGTGCATGTCCAGCGATAAATCCGGCCGGGCCTGCGGATAGATTCTAATGTCGCCTGTGGGTAAAAAAAATTTAAAAGAGTGAGTGGTAGGCCGACGCCCACTAAGATGTTGGTCTTCCAGCTTGGGGGGGTTGGGAGCCTCAGCGGGGATAAAACCCCGCTTGACCGGCGCCTGCTACCACTGGGGCTGGGCAACATGTGGGGGGGGGGGGGGGTGCAAAGTGTCGGATACCCACGTGGAAAAATCTACGAAGGACACTCACGGTTCGCCCAGATTACGGGACAATGAGTCCGTCCCGAAAGAGCGTCTCACGGTTCTCCCTACGATTCCGGGAGCATGGGGCTGGCACTTAAATGAGCTCAGCATCCTCTCTGAAATGCGATCGTGAAGGAGAAGGAAATCCCCTGATCACAAAAGAAGGGGGTTGACAGCTTGAGTGGGAGAAGGCAGGGCAAAGGCCCGCAGATGCAAGCGAGGCTCAGAGCAGTCGTGGAAAAGCCAGTGAAAATAAGCACAAAAAATTAACTAACACTGGCCCTACACTAGCATATAAGGCCTATCTTACCGGGCAATCTCCTAATTGCCCTCATCTGAAATTCTTCTAACTCACAGATGTACCTTTGTCCCTAAACAGGCTCAAAAACAGCGTTCAAACAATACCAAGTCGGGTGAGGGCTGAGTCCGCTGAAAGCGAATGGTGCAACACTGTGAGCCCAAAGTGCGTTTATAAAGGCTCAAGCACAGGTGTTGCGAGTTGGATGATTAAAGCTCGGAAAGGGCTGTGTGGCGTAAAATACTGGCCACTAGCGGCCAAAGGGTGACCCCTGATAGTTTCATGGACATTTTTTGAGGTGAGTTTGGCAACTTAACGAAGTTACAAAATAATAGACAAAGTGACATTCATACCTGATGCTGACATAATGTGTTTTACTGAGCAGGTTGTGTGATCGTACAATCACATTTACAATGTACATAAACATGTAAGTACATGTACAGTTTCTCTTCATTTGTGCAAATTTGATAAATAGTCCTTGATTGGCGATTGTTTCTGTGATGCAACAAGTCCAGTCTACGATGAATAACAGTGAAGTCATTATAAGATAAGTCTGTTCACTCCGCCGCCATCTTGGTGACACCACCGGGCAGATATTTCCAGCCATACGCCATACAAGACCAGAGTCCTATATCTTTGAATGGGAAGAGACCTATATATCTGTAACTGAAAGAGAAATGAACGTTTAAAATGCATATTTTGAATTCCTGGTATAATTTCACAAAAATTATATCACTTACTAGCACTGTTTAGTTCAAATAACACAGAAAAATACGATTTTTAAGGTTGTTCTGGCTACTGTGCATGCGTATACCGCCATTACAAAGGGGCCAAGACTTGTATGTAAAGACCAGTACATTTACTAATATGCTGATTGGTTCTTTCTAATAATGGGACAGAATTCTGTACTACAGTCCCATTCATATTTCAACCAGTGTCTAGACTCCTCCTTATATAACGTCTCTAATAACAGACAGGGGCTGTGCATCATCCGGCGTTGCAAGTTTGAAGTAGGATTAAAGGGAGACCTATTGACAGTCTGAAACATGGCTGCTCAGAGGGGTAGAATTTCATTACTGGCAATACATTTGTCACATTTTAAGAGCTTGGCAAGGGTGAAAATCGAGGTTAGTGGCTTTTTGAGGTAAAGTACATGGAAGGACATTCATCCTGAGATGAGGTTGGAGAGATGAGGTTGGAGAGATAAGGGGGGGGGGGGTTTGACGAGGTTAGACTGTAGTTGTTTTATAGATTTCTGTCATCTTTCAGAGTCCATCACTATAATCTTTGCTATAAAAACGAGCCAAGACCAGCATATGTTGTGTTCAACACAGATTTACCCCCAAAATGCTGCAAGTTCATCGGCTAAACCAGCACCAGACCAGCACTAACCCACATAAACCTGGACCACCATGGATTATGGAACTCGCTTGGTCTTGCTGGTAGACCAGAATCCAAACACAACATTTTCTGGTATTTGCTTGTTTTTTGATATGACTAGTCTTTCACTTTGTAGATACTAGAACAATAGCCTTAAGCCACTCTTATTTAGAACAAACTTTTGATACAGTCTTACAGATCCAAGCATTTGTGGTGCCCCATCGCTGACAGTTTGGCAGTGCTAGTGGTTGATCCTGCCATATTCCAGTAAAGCTGCTACGCCAAAAGGGTGCTAGCCTTCACCTTTGAAGAGCCCAGCACTATCCTAGTCTTGGACTATGAGATTGACATTAGTGGATTTCAGCATTTTTCCAGCCTTGGTTTCACCACATTGCTATCCTTGAACTTTATAGATTCCAGGTCAGTTCTACATTTTCTTTGTAGGGTCTGATTCATTTGTCCAAAGAGCAATATGTTAGACATTGTTTCACTTGGAATGCTATTGTTTTGTTTGAAATTAGCATAAGTAGGTTAAATTTCAGTAAATGATGCCTTTTGTTTATTGTTTTAACATCATTCATTCCTGTGATATTTTCCGGCAGCGATTCCCACATATAAATATATTGTAATAGAAGCATTAAAATTGCACATCTGGTTTCTGTTATGCATCCGAAAAGCATTTTAACAACTTGTGTGTTTGATCTGATGTTTTTTGTTAATGAATATGTTATCGGTTGTGCACATGCTCTGCATCTGGGCTGTTTCCGTATTAGGCAATGTTGTTCAGTCCTATGCACAGTTAGACATCCCACTCTATTCCTCCATACTATCGTCAACAGATTTTCTTCCCTCTTCCGTCTAGAAAACTGTCACAACAAGGTGGTTGCCAGATTCAGTAGAGTTATGTGTTCTGGGGATTTTCTTTTGATGGTTTCTATGTAGACCATCTGAGCTCCACATGAGAACCTCTCCGGTGAGTCACAGCAATCAGACTGTTTATGCAGATGTGTGGTAAAACTAATAGATACCACACTAAATGTATTATGTATCTTTAAATTATGCTTTAAGTGTTTCAGCTCGGTCGCTGTTTACCGTGTGTTGCTGAGACAACATTTTTATCATTGCAGGCCTGGAAGCCGTGGCACTTCAGACACTGGAATGTAAACGGCATTGCTTTTTTGTACACTTACTAGGAGGTCTGAATTCTGTTCTAAAGTACCTTTAAACTTGTGTGTTTTAACCATTTAAAGTGTTTGTAAATAATATATTGTTACGGTGGCTCTATGGGTAGCACTTTCGCCTCGCAGCGAAAAGGCACTGGGTTCGATCCCAGGTGGAGCAACATGGGTTCTTTCTGTGTATAGTCTGCATGTGCCCTTTCCTTGCGCCCTGTGTCACCGGCTAGGCACCAGCCTTCCTGCTATCCTGACCAAGGATTACACAGATGAATGAACAAAAAGAGAATCTATACAGATTTACCATAATTAAAAAGAAACCATGAACTTTATAATATCCTCCTGTCATCCCTAATAACAACACAGCTAACTGAAAAATGTCACAGATACACGATTGGTATTTCAGTACATGTCTCATTTTGTGTTTTCATATGGACTGCGACACTAAAATTTTTAATCGGAGCCTGTTCTAATTTCTGCATTGTTTGGATGTGTTAAACTCAAGCTGACCAATCAGAGCTCTGTTGTCAGGCAGAACAGCTCATCCTGCTAGTAGCAGAGCACAAGAGTTTATAGGACAAACAACACACTAATTATAAAAACGTGATATTAAAGAAATTATCTGACAGAATATAACTGAAAGGCTGAAGAATGATAGTGATAAATATATCAATGGAACTGTTTTCTTGTTTATCTAAGTGCATTCTAGTCTGTCCACAGTCAGACAGATTGTGTACAAATGGAGGAATTTCAAGACCATTGTTACCCTCCCCAGGAGTGGTCGACCAACAAAGATCACTCCAAGAGCAAGGCGTGTAATAGTTGGTGTGTTAATAGTTGGTGAGGTCACAAAGGACCCCAGGGGTAACTTCTAAGCAACTGAGACCTCTCTCACATTGGCTAATGTTAATGCTCATGAGTCCACCATCAGAAGAACACTGAACAACAATGGTGTGCATGGGCAGGGTGCAAAGAGAGAAAGCCACTGCTCTCCAAAAAGAACATTGCTGCTCATCTGCAGTTTGCTAAAGATCACGTGGACGAGCCAGAAGGCTACTGGAAGAATGTTTTGTGGACGGATGAGATCAAAATAGAACTTTTTTGGTTTAAAAGAAAAGCGTTATGTTTGGAGAAAGGAAAACACTGCATGCATTCCAGGATAAGAACCTTATCCCATCTGTGAAACATTTTGGGTGGTGGTAGTATCATGGTTTGGGCCTGTTTTGCTGCATCTGGTCCAGGACGGCTTGCCATCATTGATGGAACAATGAATTCTGAATTATATGAGAGAATTCTAAAGGAAAATGTCAGGACATCTGTCCATGAAACTGAATCTCAAGAGACGGTGGGTCATGCAGCAAGACAACGACCCTAAGCACACAAGCCGTTCTACCAAAGAATGGTTAAAGAAGAATAAAGCTCATGTTTTGGAATGGCCAAGTCAAAGTCCTGACCTTAATCCAATGGTAATGTTGTGGAAGGACCTGAAGCGAGCAGCTAATGTGAGGAAACCCACCAACATCCCAGAGCTGAAGCTGTTCTGTACGGAGGAATGGGCTAAAATTCCTCCAAGCCGGTGTGCAGGACTGATCAACAGCTACAGGAAACGTTTAGTTACAGTTATTGCTGCAGCAGATAGCAAAGGTTCACATACTTTTGCCACTCACTAATATGTAATATTAGATCATTTTCCTCAATGAATAAATGACCAAGTTTGTCTCATTTGTGTAACTGGGTTGTCTTTATCTACTTTTAGGACTTGTGTGAAAATCTGATGATGTTTTAGGTCATATTTATACAGAAATATATTTATATTATATATGTTTTTGTTGTTTTAAGCTGACGATGTGAAAAAGAAACAGTGAAATCTCTGACACATTACGAGAAGGGAAATTACCGAAAGCAGAAGCAGACGAGGAGTTTTCAGTGTTTAGACAAAAAACGTAGCGCACTTGGTGTGAAGGTCCCACTACGTTAAAAATCGCATCAGTGTTTTTCATGAAAAAAATCATGAAAAAATCTTACTCTGTGTGAAAAGGCCATTAGAATCCAGATTTCTGTGTACATATTGTTAGCATATGGATACATAGCTTACATTTAGCATGTAGATATTTAATGGAATTTCAATAAAGAAGTCTCAAATCATATTCCCAGGGATTTGACAGTTGCCAAGCATACAACTTAATATACTATATTCTTGGCTAATTAAGCTTAGCACTCTGTGGTTCTGTGTTTTTGTATCGAACTGACTCAAAGCTGTGGAGCTTAAGCACTGACAGTGTTAGCTGATACATCACACATTGGAAGTACTTTGTTTTAAATGGTTTAAATTTCCAGTTTATATAACAAGAATCAGGTGCCCAAAAGGAGGTACTGATTTAAAAATCATAGTTTTTGGATTCAGTAGTACATAAATTGCTAGCAACTATCGCTAGCAACTACTGCTAGCACCGCAAACAGTAATAAATCAGACAGCGAGACAGAGAAAGTCTCCTCACCTCTGAATCATAAAGTGGATGGAATGAAAATCAGAGCCGTTTAATCTTTGATGGCCTCCACTTTCAAATGATTTTTTTTTGCCAGTGTGTGCCAGCATGTCGTGCCATGGCTTAATTGTGTGTAATTTGTGTATTTCTGTAGGCAGTAAGTAAGGAACAGGCTTAGTACTGCTGGAACTTGCCTTACGCTAAGCGTGAGATCTTGAAAGTGCAAATGACCCTGCAGGTTGTACTGACTAACAACAGACTAGCTGTGACTCAGAGTGTTTTGCAGATCCGTACACACGTTATGCTGTAGGCCAATGGAGAAAACCACAAAACTGTTCAGGAAGATACTTAAGAATACGAACACAAACATAGACAGAGCAGCAGTTTGCTGTGTTTACGTACTCCACCTTCCATTCCCTTTATCATTTGTTGAGTCATTTATTCAGTTTCATATCTGCTTAACACAAATCAGGGTCACAAGGAGCCGAGGCCTAAGGGGTAGCACAGGGTACAGGACAGGGACCATTTCATAGCAGATGGCACATACACAAACCTGGAAACCTGGAAACCTGGAATCAAACCAGGGACATGCAGAGCTGTGGGGCAACAGCTGTAACCACACACCATTGTGCCGCCGATATTTAAAACAGATACACTTAATAAATATTTTAAAGTCAATATGATATGTGGAAATGACATGGTGTCACAGCTGTAAGTTCTACACCACTCCAGAGGTCCAGGTTTGAGTCATCTGGTTGCTGCCTGTGTGGAGTTCTCTCCATGTCTGCATGGGTTTTCTCTGTTATTGGGCTTATTGAATTGTTGAGTCATTCCAAAGACATTCTACTGGAAGACAACCGTCCTCTCAAAAGTCTCCCGGTTAGAGTGTGTGTAGGCCCTCTGGGTTTGGTTTGAACCTTGCACCCTGTGCTAAGATTCCTGGTATCCTTGAATTGGATTAAGTGGTATGGAAAGTGATTAGTTACAACCTCACGAGGTACAATCCAAACATTGAAGGTTTAAGGGTCTTATCTAATGCCCCAACAGTGGCAGTTTGGCTGTGCTGGGACTTGAACTGTCACCTTTTGGTTAATAGTCCGAGACCTAACCGCTGAGCACCCACTACCCGTTTGACTCTGTTCAGATGTCAATCCAGTTGCTTGAAACCAGTTGTTATACCAGCTGAAATACATCCATATTTCCAACTTTTGGCAACCACCATCCTTCCCAATAATGTTGCACAATAAGCGTGCTGTCCTTGAATGCTGGTATATGTACAGTGCAGCAACTGCATTCCAATCTAGTTCAAATGGACATGCTTTTGAAAGAAGTGTAAATGTGTGTAGTTAATTTTATTACAATAGCATCCAGTTACAAGACCCATGAATTGACCAGGTGTAAACTGAGTCTTTGTGTTTGTTTATTTTAAATGACTTGCTTTTAGTTAATTTAGTCTTACAGGATTACATGGGTTTCTGGCGCTGGCGCGTGTTTGTGTGCAATTTCTCTGTGTGATTTGTTCCAATTAGCACGTGCTTATTTTGGCTTTCCCTTTCCTTCTACTTGTAAATGTGGTGGCTGTGCATTCGGGTTTTGATATGCTTCTGACAAGGTAATGAAAAGTACATGTTCATTAGAATAAATTAGACTTCAGATGAAGTAAATCAAAAGCAATTCAGCAGGTGGTCTAACATGGATTTAACCAGAGGGTCTACCAGTTCAAACGCATCCATATGTCTAACTGTTAACAAATGCCAATATATGCATGTGTTCCTTAAAGGATGGAATATGTAGAAAAAAGGCAGTTGGATTTGCATTTGCAGTTTGCATTACATTTACGTGCTCTAGCAGACACTGTCGTCCAGAGCAACTTACAATTGGTACAATCTTACGTTCAGGCAGTTGTGGGTTAAGGGCCTTGCATAAGGACCCAACAGCGGCAGCGGTGGGTTTTGAACTCTGGACCTTGCGGTCCATAGTCCAGTTTCTTAACCACTAGGCCACTGCAGTCCTGCATTTGATTAGCAGTGTGTGGTTAAACATATCAGGATAGGTTTAACCATTTAGAAGACACAAGAACTGGCCAGGTGTAAATCTCTACTTGTTTCAGTTAGAAGTCTTGCATAGTTAATTATCTCTAAGAAGTTTGCATGGACTTCTGTCTATGCAGCGTGTCGGACTGATATTTCTCTAGGTAATTACTTCTCATGAATACTAGCTTAATTGTTTAGTGGTACCTTGGTTCTCGACCTCCTCGGAACTCATCAAATTCGGTTCTCAACCGATTTTGACCATAAACATTTGTCTTGGTTCTCGTCATTTGCTCGGTACTCGTCGCACTTGCTTAAACTTTTGTGAGCCGAGCTGCGCAACTCGTTTCAGCCGAAACTTGATTCATGATTCCCGATTCAGTACACAGTGATTCAGTGATTCAGATTCACAGTACCTGTTGCTCAGTGCAGGTCTCCACTATTTTCCTAGAAGTTGGTGGCATAACTGTCCATAGCTTGTTTGTAAAGACACCTACAGTAAGCAAATATTTCAGAAGAATATTTGTTTTGATTTAGTTTAGTTATTCACTGAAGTATTTCTTCTGCTTTTATAACTCCATGTAATGCTCAACATATGTTCTTGTAAAGCTAACGTAGCAGACTCTGTGATTAAACAAGTAACACATATTGGTGACTACAGTGCAAAGTCAGACTTTGCCTGGGTAGAGTTTGCACGATGTCCATGTGGGTTTACTGCAGGTAATCCGGTTTCCTCCCACATTCCAAAGACGTGAATGTTACGTTAGTTGGTATTTCTAAAAGCGCCCATCCTACGATGGATTGGTGCCCTGTCTAGGGTTGTTCCTGTCTTGTTCCCTATGCTCCAGGGAATCACCTTTCTCTCTTGACCGCATGTGTCTGGAGTTGAATGAGTCATATCTCAGTGATTTTCAGCACCAAACTGTCAAAGGACATCCTGTAAAAGTCCCTTCATCCCATTTCTGGGGAAGTGAGAAAAAATAATAAACTGAAGAAGATAAACCCCATCATAAACACTTATGTAACAGTACATTTTAAGTAATAGAACTGATCAAACGACTTAGACAAGATGTCGAATAGGTCTTTCTAAACTGACCCACCAACACCTCTTAAAGGGAGAACCTCCCACCAATATGTGACAGTTGTTCTACTGAAATAACAATAAAACGTATCATTTCAGAAGATAGAAAATAGAGTTTTGAAGCAAACTAAAAATACCAGAGGACATAAACTGCGCTAAATGCCCATAAAACCCTGAGCTTCCTTGACGCCATAGGAATAAAGTGCCAGCTGTGACTTTGCTATAGATTCACCACACCAAAGCTTCTGCCATGAGTAAAGCCGGAAGGTAATTCATGGCGTTAAAAACTAAACAAACAAACAAACAAACCCCACTTCTGCCCTGGTTCATCTAGACAAGATGTTTAGTCTGACAGACAAATCTGTGATTGGCAGATACAAGGAGAATGCTACAGTTCGCTGCCTTAGTGCCACATGTAATGTTTGGTTGGGGAAAAATAATGGTCTGGGGATATATTTGATGGTCTGGGCTGCACCCCTTCATTTCAGTGAAGGGAATCCTTAATTGTGCGTCATGTAATTATATTCTGTGATGTGCTTCCAACCTTCCAACCATCCAGTACTTCAAACTACAGCACTTTCAAAAACAAGCTGATTTATATTACACAGTAATAGATTAGACATTGACTAGCAAATACCAATTCCAGTGGGTTTGTGAACCGTTTCTCTGGCTGGTTCAGATTCATACCAGTTAATTTGCCTTTTCACTTCAGTCTGCTTATTAACATAATGTCTACCAATTAGCTTTTAATAGATAGATTGATAGACAGATTCAACTTTATTGTCATTGCTCAATGCAAGTACAGTGCGACGAAATGCAGTTAGCATCTACCAGAAGTGCAAATAGTAGCAATGTGCAAAAAAATACTGCAAGATTAATAAATATAAAGGAAAGAAGAATGCAGTGGTGCTGAAAGTTTGTGAACCCTTTAAACTTTTCTATGTTTCTGCATAAATATGACCTAAAACATCATCATTTTCACACAAGTCCTAAAAGTAGATAAAGAGAACCCAGTTAAACAAATGATACACAAATATTATACTTGGTCATTTATTTATTGAGGAAAATTTATCCAATATTACATATATTAGTGAGTGGCAAAAGTATGTGAACCTCTAGTATTAGCAGTTAATTTGAAGGTGAAATTAGAGGCAGGTGTTTTCAATCAATGGGATGACAATCAGGTGTGAGTGGGCACCCTGTTTTATATACAGAACCAGAGATATATCAAAAGTCTGCTCTTCACAACACACACGTTTGGGGAAGTGTATCATGGCACGACGAACAAAGGAGATTTCTGAGGACCTCAGAGAAAGAGTTGCTGATGCTCATCAGGCTGGAAAAGGTTACAAAACCCATCTCTAAAGAGTTTGGACTCCTCCAATCCACAGTGAGGACAGATTGTATACAAAGGAGGAAATTCAGGGCCATTGTTACCCTCCCCCAGGGAGTGGTCGACCAACAAAGATCACTCCAAGAGCAAGGCGTGTAATAGTTGGCAAGGTCCACAAGGACCCCAGGGTAAGTTCTAAGCAACCGAAGGCCTCTCTCACATTGGGCTGATGTTAATGTCCATGAGTCCACCATCAGAAAACACTGAACAACAATGGTGTGCATGGGCAGGGTTGAAAGGAGAAAGCCACACTACTCTCCAAAAAGAACATTGCTGCTCGTCTGCAGTTTGCTAAAGATCACGTGGACGAGCCAGAAGGCTACTGGAAGAATGTTTTGTGGACGGATGAGACCAAAATAGAACTTTTTGGTTTAAAAAGAAAAGCGTTATGTTTGGAGAAAGGGAAAACACTGCATTCCCGCAGCATAAGAACCTTATCCCATCTGTGACACATGGTGGTGGTAGTAGCGTGGTTTGGGCCTGTTTTGCTGCATCCGGGCAGGACGACTGTGCCTTCATTAATGGAACAATGAATTCTGAATTATGTCAGAGAATTCTAAAGGAAAATGTCAGGACATCTATCCATGAAATGAATCTCAAGAGACGGTTTTGTTATGCAGCAAGGGACACCGCCCTAAGCACACAAGCCGTTCTACAAAGAATGGTTTTGGTTAAAGAAGAATAAAGTTCATGTTTTGGAATGGCTAAGTCAAAGTCAAACCTTAGCAAAGGTTCACACACTTTTGCCACTCACTAATACGTAATTTTGTATCATTTTCCTTAAAAAAAAATAAATGACCACGTATAACATTTTTGTCTCGTGTTTAACTGGGTTCTTTTTATCCATGTTTAGGACTTGTGTGAAAATCATATTAATGCAGAAAATATAGTAAATTCTAAAAGGGTTCACAAACTTTCAAGCACCACTGTATGTAGTAGGCTACATCTTTATATCTAAATATACTGTATACAAGTTACACAAAGTTGTGGCTTTATTACACATAATTATACATATGAAGTGTGGCATTATTTTCTACTAAGGATCCATATCTGAGTTCATGTCTCTGGCATGCCCGTGAGATAGCATCAATATGAGCTTTCACTGATTGGTTAAAAAAAAAAACAAAAAAAAAACCACCAGAATACAAGAAACACAATACATCTAAACATGTGCTCCTATTTTGTTCCCGTGCTGTAGATGAAAGCCAGGTCATAGGTTGATGTAATGGACCTTTTTTTTTTTCTTAGTGTGACACATGATTTATTGTCAGTGCTTTAACTTCCTAGACATTGTTTGCTGTTGTTGGTATGTATGTCATGCTCTTTTTTATCTTGCTGCCTCCTTGCTTTGTCTATTTGATTGCTCTGAGAGCAGACTGAGGTAAAGATGCGTACTGAACGAATGACTCATTTCCATCTCAAACCCTTTCGTTTACATTTAGGGAGTTAGTCAAAAGTTTCTTTTTCGATTCTTTATGCTTTTGGGGCTAGGATTAATCATTGAACCATGAACCTTGATTAGTCATTGGTTGGTAGGTGCTCTGCCGTCTCCTGCGTGGCTCGGTGGCTGCAGTAAGCATGATGGACGAGATGTTATGTCTGCTTACTCGGGTGATTTCATACAGAGAAAAGACTTACAGGAATATTAATGTATTATTGCAGGAATTATACTGTCACGACGTTTCGTGTTGTGCCTCGCTCCCATGCCAGCTCTGTCTGGTCCACATTTCAAACAGGCACAGGCTGTAACACTTTTGCCTCACATTTAATGGAGAGATGGTTCTAATGTGGTCAGCAAATGAGGTGAAGGCGTCACTAAATATTTGGTATTTGTACAGAATGTAGTTATGTTCTGTGTCACTGTGACCCGTAGAGTTTGCACATGGAGATCCAGACTTTCCCACGTTGGTTAAATAATTCCGGTGTATTTCTCATGTTAAGTCGAGACTCTGACCTCTGGGCGATGGCTAAACTTAAAACAGAATGTGGTGTTTTGACTAGATTCTTGCTGTAATCATGGCGTCTCTGTGACGTACTTGTGTTATCTGGGAAAAGGCTAAATAGGATTTATTGGACAGTACGTATAACCAAAGTGTACCTAATGACTTTAGTATTCATGACAGAGAGAGAGAGAGAGAGAGAGAGAGAGAGAGAGAAAGGCAGGCCGTGTATATATGTATATATATGTATATGTGTGTATATGTGTATATACACACACATACAGTGGTACCTTGGCTCTCGACCACTTTTTGGCTAAAAATACCTGTCTCAGTTGTCATAGTTTGCTCGGTACTTGGAGCACTTGCTTAAACTTGCGTGTTGAGCCACTTGACTCATTTCAGCCGAAACTCGATTCATGATTCACGAATCACAATTCAATACACAGGGATTCAGGTTCACAGTCGTATTTTTTCATATTTTTACATCTACAGTACATCTACAGTATATTTTTACATCTATTTTTACATTTACATCTACAGTAAAGTTATGATGGATTTGTCTGAATGTACCCCCATCATAAATCACCTGTACAATACAACTCCATTAATGCGTATAACCAACTTGACATCCCATTGCCCAGGGGTAAGGGGAGGTCACACTAAATCCTTGCCACTGTTTACAGAAGCTGTTTTTCTGATTTTTAAAATGTATTTATTTAATACTGCATACAAATGTTCTGTATTTTCTGGTTGTATTGTAATAAAGAGATAAATAATTATATACCGTCAGTTTTCCATTGCTAAAACAATGGTATTTAATCTAATGGTGGCCTAAGACTTTTGCACAGTAGTGCATGTTTAAGCCATTAAAGAGTGAAAAATGTCTGTGGATTTAATGGCAATTTAAATATTGGTTACACTGAATCATTTTTTATTTCCATGTAATTAATATCACATGAATTAATGTTTGCAGTGTTTATCAATTGATTTTTAATTGTTCATTTTATTTGATTAATAACCCCAATGAAGCTCACTCACTCACATTCCATGCACATTTAATTCAGTGCAGGTTTGTGGGGGGATCAGAGCCTGTCCAGCAGCACAGGGCACACACACACACACACACACTCACACACACACACACACACACACACACACACACACACACACTCTTTTGAATGTAGGAGTAAACTGGAGTACCCACGTAGACACTGGAGAACATCCAAACTCCACGCAGGCAAGTCCGAGAATCGAACCCAGGTCTCTGGAGCTACCTGGTGATGACTAACCACTGTGCCACCATGCCAACCTTCAAATGAATCTGCAAGTTAAAGCACTGAAAACTTCCTACACATTTATTTCAACGGTACAGTCCTCTTGTCCGTTGCTCCATTTATTTTATACTTAAGACACATCAGCATTTGGGTTAGCACATTATCTTTATAACCCTACACAAGGAGGCTGCTCTAATAGCTCCAGGGATTTTGAAATATTTTCCAACCTTTCTACATAAACAAGGCCTGTGGTCCTAGTTTCCACTCATTAAATAATGAAAAAAGCCATGTCTTCTGGCTTCTGCTGTAGTCTTCTAGGTCGTACAGGAACAACCACAGGCACAGATTTACAGGGGCACTAATGAAAAGAAACATTACCGCCAAAGTACTAGACACTTTGATGTGACTCCCTATGGCTGTCTGCTATCTACACTATATAGACGCAGCTTTGTGGACACCCCTTCCAATTGTTGAAGTCTGCTATTTCAGCAAAACTCACTTGCAAAACATTCATAATATGCAGAGATTTCTGGATTCTCCATAGACAAACAGTGTCAGTAGAATGGGTTGTACTGAATACACCAGTGACTCTCAATATAAAACCTTTATCCATAGGTTTCAGCTTCCAACAAGTTAGTTAATCAGCTTTTTTTCCCTGTTGTTCTTAAACAAAGTCCACAGAGAATCACCAACTTTGATTGAGAACGTGTCTGGCTTGTGCAGAATCTTGACCTCAACTCTATCAGACACCTTGAAAATGCACTGAAATACCAAAAGTGAGCCAGGGCTTATTGAGTTTAAGCTGAATGTATTGTAATCTGAGGGGTTTAATATATACAGTGGTGCTTGAAAGTTTGTGAACTCTTTAGAATTTTCTATATTTCTGCATAAATATGACCTAAAACAACATCAGATTTTCACACAAGTCCTAAAAGTAGATCAAAAGAACCCAGTTAAACAAATGAGACAAAAGTAGTATATTTCATCATTTATTCATTGAGGAAAATGATCCAATATTACATTAGTGAGCGGCAAAAGTATGTGAACCTTTGCTTTCAGTATCTGCTGTGACCCCCCTGTGCAGCAATAACTGCAGCTAAACGTTTCCTGTAGCTGTTGATCAGTCCTGCACACCGGCTTGGAGGAATTTTAGCCCATTCCTCCGTACAGAACAGCTTCAGCTCTGGGATGTTGGTGGGTTTCCTCACATTAGCTGCTCGCTTCAGGTCCTTCCACAACATTTCCATTGGATATTAAGGTCAGGACTTTGACTTGGCCATTCCAAAACATTAACTTGGCTTAGGGTCGCTGTCTTGCTGCATGACCCACCTTCTCTTGAGATTCAGTTCATGGACAGATGTCCTGACATTTTCCTTTAGAATTCTCTGATATAATTCAGAATTTCCATTGTTTCCATCAATGATGGCAAGCCGTCCTGGCCCCAGATGCAGCAAAACAGACCCAAACCATGATACTACCACCATCCATGTTTCACAGATAGGATAAGGTTCTTATGCAGGAATAACGCTTTTTTTTTTAAACCAAAAAGTTCTATTTTTGGTCTCATCCATCCACAAAACATTCTTTCCAATAGCCTTCTGGCTTCGTCCACGTGATCTTTAGGCAAACTGTAGACCAGCAGCAATGTTCCTTTTGGAGAGCAAGTGGCTTTCTCCTTGCAACCCTGCCCATGCACACCATTGTTGTTCAGTGTTCTTCTGATGGTGGACTCATGAACATTAACATAGCCAATGTGAGAGAGGCCTTCAGTTGCTTAGAAGTTACCCTGTGGTCCTTTTTGACTTCGCGCGAACTATTACCTGCCTTGCTCTTGGAGTGATCTTTGTTGGTCGACCACTCCTGGGGAGGGTAACAATGGTCTTGAATTTTTTTCATTTGTACACAATCTGTCTGTGGATTGGTGGAGTCCAAACTCTTTAGAGATGGTTATGTAACCTTTTCCAGCCTGATGAGCATCAACAACTCTTTTTCTGAGGTCCTCAGAAATCTCCCTTGTTCGTGCCATGATACACTTCCACATGTGTTGTGAAGAGCAAACTTTGATAGATCTCTGTTCTTTAAATAAAACAGGGTGCCCACTCACACCTGATTGGCATCCCAGTGATTGAAAACACCTGACTCTAATTTCACCCTCAAATTAACTGCTAATCCTAGAGGTTCACATATTTTTAACACTCACTAACGAGGTGCAACAAGGCTTAGTGCCACATTGTATTGTGCTGTACATGGCTATAGTTGTTGATCCTGTGCACATACAGACTACAGTGGTTTACTTAATGCATTTGAAAATAGAATACAATGCTATAGAACTTCAGGAGATGCAGCAGTGATGCCATCCTTAACACTTACAGTTAGGGATGCACGGTTAATTACTGGAAAACTATTAAGTTGCACCTCAGTTTTGTCGAGTACCAAAAATGACGAGTATCAAGCAAATTTTTCCCATAAAGACTAATGTAAATTTAATGAATCCGTTGCAGGCCTTCAGAAAATCCACACTGTATAAGGAATTATATGCATGAATGGAGGAGCACCCTGATTTACAATAGGGATATATTCCGACAAATCCATCATAAGTCAAATGTAACATGAACCGATTTAATATGAATTTGGCCCAAATCGTAAACACAAAGCATGTTTTATAATAAAGTGTTGAAAAATCTCATGTAATTCAGTGAGTAATGGATTGAAAATGAAAAAATAAAAGCAAAATGCTTATTCTGTAAGTGAACTAATGCTAATGCTAACTGCTCAGCCTGAAAGCCAAGAGGATTTATTCATGTTTTCCTTTCAGCTGTCATTATTAACCATTTTAGGACCAATGTGGACTTGTTTGCACTAAGAATACAGTACTGTGGATGTAAAAATAAAGAAAAACATGATAAACACAGTGGAGATTTTCACTGAGCAAGGGCTATTGTGAAACTGAATCATGAATCATGTACATGTACAGCATTTAGCAGACACCCAGAGCGACTTACAATTGATACAGTCTTACAATCCAAGCAAATGTGGGTTAAGGGCCTTGCACAAGGACCCAACAGTGGTATCTTGGCAGAGGTGGGATTTGAACTCTGGACCTTTTGGTCCATAGTCCAGTACCTTAACCACTAAGCTACCACAGAATCGTGAATTGAGTTTCAGCTGAAATGAGTACCGAGCGAACGACGAGAACCGAGACAAATTCTTCTAGTCAAAATGAGTCGAGAGCTGAATTTGACGAGTTGCACGGGAACGGAACTGAGGTACCACTGTATTGGACGTCCTCTTTCAAGAAAAATACGTAGATCCTTCAGAACACTGCAAACTTTGTCACTGGATAATCTTTCACTTTATGCGACATCAGGCAGCACGGTGGCACAGAGGTTGATGTGTGTGTACTAGTGTGTAAATGAAATGAAGGAATGATATAAGCGACATCATCTGTATCTCACCACAAGTACATATAGGATCTGGTGACTTGGGTCAAAATCAGTGAGTTGGGTGCTCAGATCAGTCATTACACACATTGTTTCCTTCTTCCTTCCAGCATGTGATCAATAGCGGACCTGCTGACAGTAGGCCGATATATTGACCCATATATAGGATGTCAAGAAGTCAGTCACGATTATAGATAGGTGTCACACTATAACCAAGAAATTGGAGTTCACTTGATGTTACTAGACATTATGTGCATGCATAATAGCATTTAGTTTAGTTTGGTATAACTTGACTTCTCCCAAATAGGGCAGTAATATTGCAATGCAGTGTAGCATAGTGCCAATGCAGTTATTTCTTGTGTTGACCCTCCTTGGGGTCGTCTTTATTTATTTATGAGAG
Organism: Ancistrus triradiatus; assembly: GCA_025084515.1. NCBI lineage: Eukaryota > Metazoa > Chordata > Actinopteri > Siluriformes > Loricariidae > Ancistrus > Ancistrus triradiatus. The sequence continues at coordinate 45,400 of JAJAGP010002116.1, read as the reverse complement.
GTAAGGGCACAATCTAAATATGACTCTTAAATACAGTATGTTTTCCATTGTTTTAAGCCATTAATATGTACCTACAGGATTTGGAAAGTGGCTGTTAAGATGAAATACACTGGATATGTTATTGTTGAAGCCACAACTTTCTTATGGAAGTTCTGCACCCTGTTGTATATAATACATTACTTGGGTGGTGTTGGGGTAATATGAACTACTCCTGTATGATTCATTTACAGGCAGCCTAAATATTTGGACTGTGTAAGCTTAAACACAGCAGTGATTCTCTTTTTTAGCATAAATTCTTAAGTCAACAATCTCTTTTTGGGAAGTTCGAGTTAAACTCTGACTGACTGTGTTGAGGGAAATCTGTTCAGTTAATAAATTGAGCTCCTCTACAACGTAAACTCATAATCTGCTACACGTATCGTGCGTAAGAGATTACCAGAGACAGAGTGTTTTCCTTAAAACCTACCCATAAGCATCACATCTACAGTGGGGCAAAAAAGTATTTGGTCAGCCACTGATTGTGTAAGTTCTTCTACTTAGAAAGATGAGAGAGGTCTGTCATTTTCATCATAGCTACACTTCAACTATGAGAGACAAAATGAGAAAAAAAAAATCCAGGAAATCACATTGTAGGATTTTTGAAGAATTTAATTGTAAATCATGGTGGAAAATAAGTATTTGGTCAATAACAAAAGTTCAGCTCAATACTTTGTAACATAACGTTTGTTGGCAATGACAGAGGTCAAACGTTTCCTGTAGTCTTCACCAGGTTGGCACACACTGTAGCTGGTATTTTGGCCCATTCCTCCATGCAGATCTCCTCTAGAGCAGTGATGTTTTGGGGCGGGGCAACACGGACTTCAACCTCCCTCCACAAATTTTCTATGGGGGCTGAGGTCTGGAGACTGGCTAGGCCACTCCAGGACCTTGAAATGCTTTTTATGGAGCCCTCCCTTCAGTGCCCAGCGGTGTGTTTGGATCATTGTCATGCTGGAATCCCAGCCACGTTCCATCTTCACTGCTCTCACTGATTGAAGGCGGTTTTGGGCTTAAAATCTCATATACTTTCCCCGTTCATTCTTCCCTTAACACAATCAGTCGTCCTTTTCCCCTGTGGTCAGAAAAGCAGCCCCAAGCTTGAGGTGGGTGGTTGTTTGTTGGGGTTTTTTTTTTTTGTTTTTTTACTTAGTTGGATTTTTGTTTATGTTATTCTTTAGTGTTTTTTTTCTTTTTTTTGTCTGGTATGATTCTCATTTTTTTTTTGAGATTATATTGTTAGATTTTTTACTTTTTTTAGGTTTTGGCTTAAAATCTCATGATACATGGCCCCGTTCATTCTTCCCTTAACACAGATCAGTCGTCCTGTCCCCTGTGCAGAAAAGCAGCCCCAAAGCTTGAGGTTTCCACCCCCATGATTTACAGTAGGTATGGTGTTCTTGGGATGGAACTCAGCATTCTTCTTCCAGTTGAGTTTTTACCAAAAAGTTCTATTTTGGTTTTATCTGACCACATGATATTCTCCCCATCCTCTTCTGGATCATCCATATGGTCTCTGGCAAATTTCAGATGGGCCTGGACATGTACTGGCTTAAGCAGGGGGCACGCCTGGCACCGCAGGATCTGAGACTGTCTGGGCGTAGTGTGTTACTGATGGTAGCCTTTGTTACTTTGGTCCCAGCTTTCTGCAGGTCATTCATCAGGTCCCTCCATGTAGTTCTGGGATTTTTGCTCACCGTTTTCATGATCATTTTGACCCCACGGGATGAGGTCTTGTGTGGAGCCCCAGATCGAGGGAGATTATCAATGGTCTTGTATGTCTTCCATTTTCTTACAATTGCTCCCGCAGTTGATTTATTCACACCAACCTGCTTGCCTATTGTAGATTCACTCTTCCCAGTCTGGTGCAGGTCTACAGTTTTCTTCCTGTTGTCCTTCGACAGCTCTTTGGTCTTGGTCATGGTCGAGTTTGGAGTCTGACTGTCTGAGGCTGTGGACAGGTGTCTTTTATACAGATAATGAAGTCAAAAAGGTGCCATTTATACAGGTAACGAGTGGAGGACAGAAGAGCTTCTTAAAGAAGTTGTTACAGGTCTGTGAGAGCCAGGAATCTTGCTTGTTTGTGGGTGACCAAATACTTATTTTCCACCATGATTTACAATTAAATTCTTTAAAAATCCTACAATGTGATTTCCTGGATTTTTTTGCCCCACTGTGTATGTTATTGTTAATATATCATTCCAAACAATAGGCATGAATACAGTATTGTGCCTCCATTAGATTTATTGCTTTGGGAATGGTACAAGGACTATATGTAACATATTGTTGACGACTGGATGTCAAAAATGTCAACCTTGGGTTTGTCACTTCATAATTTTCTTTTCCACTGATTTTCATTTAAGTCTTTGTGAGCCTTAGCATATCTTAGCCTGTTTTCCTTCTGAAAAAAAAAGGTTTCTTGGCTGCTACTCTTTCAAAAAGACAATTCCTAATCAAGGTTCTTCAGACTGTAGAAGAGTCAACTTGGCACCCTGATGAAGCTGCCAGATGCTCCTGTTGCTCAATTATTGCTCAGTTAAAATAGGTCATGCCAAATATGTAGATAAATGCTTTTTATGCAATTTTTTTAATACTACATACTAATTTCTAGAATTTCTGGTTATATTCTAATAAAGAGAGAAAATATATATGTTCATTAAACAATTGATAATACAATGGCATATCTAATCTAATGGTGGCCTAAGACTTTTGCACAGTACTGTATGTCTTTCATTGCTCCTGTTAGTGATCCCACTTTTCATTAATGAGTTTCCACTCAACTCTGGAAAATATCTGATGAAATTTGCTCCATTCCATCATAAGAGTATTAGTGAGGTTAAGCACTGATATTTACCAGTTAGAGCTTTCTCATAGTCAGCATTTATTTCACCTAAGGGAGTTGGACAGAGTTGAGGTCGAGTCATGTTTAACGTCATTTTGCTTTCTCATGCTGAAATGACCTGTCTCACATCGTTGCCATAATGTTAGAGGTACACAATACTCTAGATTGTTACTGGAACTATGATGTCCAGCCTAAAATAGCACCAGATCATTATTTACCCTCCACTTTACAGTTGACTCTATACATTCAGTCAGGTGGTCCAGGTCCAGCTCCAGGGGCCAAATGACAATGTGCTCAACAATCCAAGGATGGTGTGGAACATGGTGATGGAAACCCAATCAATCGATTTTGCTTCCAGAGGCAGATTGAACCATATTTTGAGTAAATAATAGTGAAAGACCGTACTGACTATCCATGAATTTAGCACTCCTTTACCTTGCTCCTTTACTCTACAACTTTTTTATTTGGACATGGCCTGATTAGCGTCATCCTTGATTCTGTGTTTATTAAAAATATATATTCCCTTTGACCTTATATGGTATATGTACACAGTCTAATCATCTCACCCCATCCACTGACTGATACCTCTCTACTAATTGTTATTGGTCCTTTGATTTGTTAATCTCATTATCAGTCTTTTAATTGGCCTAAAGCATATGACATACGATTGACACATTGATGTGTTATTTTGAACAATCAGAACTGGGTGATGTACCGCCCCTGTCTGTTATTCATCGCAGACTGGACTTCTTGTCACAGAAACAGTCGTCAACCATGGACTATTTCTCAAATTTCCGTAAAATGAATAGAAACTGCACATGTACGTACATGTTTATATACAGTGGGGCAAAAAAAGTATTTAGTCAGCCACTGAATGTGCAAGTTCTCCTACTTAGAAAGATGAGAGAGGTCTGTAATTTTCATCATAGGTACACTTCAACTATGAGAGACAACATGAGAAAAAAATCCAGAAAATCACATTGTAGGATTTTAAAAAGAATTTTAATTGTAAATCATGGTGGAAAATAAGTATTTGGTCAGCCACAAACAGGCAAGATTTTCTGGCTCTCACAGACCTGTAACTCTTCTTTTAAGAAGCTCTTCTGTCCTCCACTCGTTAACTGGATTAATGGCACCTTTTTTTGACCTCGTTATCTGTAATAAAGACACCTGGTTCCACAGCCTCAAACAGTCAGACTCCAAAACTCAACCATTGTCCCAAGGCCAAAAAAAGCGTCGAAGGAACACCAGGAAAGAAAATCTGCAGACCTGCACCAGGCTGAGGGAAGAGTGGAAATCTAATCTATATGCAAGCAGGTTGGTGTGAATAAATCAATCAACTGTGGGAGCAATTGTAAGAAAATGGAAGGACATACAAGACCATTGATAATCTCTCGATCTGGGGGCCCATCCAAGATCTCATCCCATGGGGTCAAAATGATCATGAGAACGGTGAGAGCAAAAATCCCAGAACTACATGGAGGGACCTGATGAATGACCGGCAGAGAGCTGGGACCCCCAACGTAACAAGGCTTTTTACCATCAGTACACCAACACTATGCCGAGAGAGTCTCAGATCCTGCAGTGCCAGACGTGCCCCCCTGCTAAGCCAGTACATGTCCAGGCCCGTCTGAAGTTTGCCAGAGAGGCATATGGATGATCCAGAAGAGCATTGGGAGAATATCATGTGGTCAGATGAAAACCAAAATGGAAACTTTTGGTTAAAAACTCAAACTGGAGGAAAAACAATGAAATGCTGACTCGCATCCAAGAAAAACCATACCTACTGTTTCCTCAAGCAAGGGGTTTCAAACCCTCATGCTTTTGGGAGTCTTTGATTCTTGCAGTAAGGGGGACGTTCAGGACTTTTCCCATTCTGATCCATGTTAAGGGAAGAATGAACGGGGCCATGATATCGTGGGATTTGCAAATTGTGTCCCAGCCAAAACCTGTGATCAGGATCCCAAACACACCGCTCGGGAAACGAAGGAGTGGCTCCGTAAAAAGCATGTCAAGGTCCAGGAGTGGCCTAGCCAGTCTCCAGACCTCAACCCCATAGAAAATGTGTGGAAGGAGTTGAAAGTCCGTGTTGCCCCAAAACACCACTGCTCTAGAGGAGATCTGCATGGAGGAATGGGCCAAAATACCAGCTACAGTGTCTGCAAATCTGGTGAAGACTTACAGGAAACGTTTGACCTCTGTCATTGCCAACAAAGATTATGTTTCAAAGTATTGAGTTGAACCAAATTTATTGACCAAATACTTCTTTTCTACTATAATTTACAATTAAATTCTTTAAAAATCCTCCAATGTCATTTCCTGGATTTTTTTTCTCATATCGTCTCTCATAGTTGAAGTGTACCTATAATGAAAATTACAGACCTCTCTCATTTTTCTAAATAGGAGAACTTGCACAATCAGTGGCTGACTAAATACTTTTTTACTTTTTTGTACATTATAAATGTGATTCTATGATCGTGAGGCACTGCTTAGTAAAGAACACACATCATACATACATATATATGTATGCAGTGGTTTGAAAAAGTGTTTGCCCCCTTCCTGATTTCATATTTTTTGCATGTTTGTCACACTTAAGTGTTTCAGAACATCAAACCAATTTAAATATATGAGTCAAGTCAAGTCAAGTCAGTGGTGCACTTTCCCAGGAGTGGCCGGCTGGCCAAAATTAATTCAAGAGCGTCGTGACGACTGCTCCAAGAGGTCACAAAAGACCCCACAACAACATCCAAAGAACTGCAGGCCTCCCTTGCCTCACTTAATGTCAGTGCTCATGCCTCCACCATAAGAAAGAGACTGGGCAAAAATGGCCAGGCAAGGCCAGAGTTCCAAGATGAAAACCACTGCTGAGCAAAAATAACATTAAAGCTCGTCTCAATTTATCCAGAACACAATTTATCCAGAACACACTTGATGATCCCCAAGTCTTTTGGGAAAACATTCTGTGGACTGACGAGACAAAAGTTGAACTCTTTGGAAGGTGTGTGTCCCATTACATCTGGAGTAAAAGTAACACAGCATTTCAGAAAAAAACATCATATCAACAGTAAAATATGGTGGTGGTAGTGTGATGGTCTGGGGCTGTTTTGCTGCTTCAGGACCTGGAAGACTTGCTGTGATAAATGGAGCTATGAATTCTGCTGTCTACCAAAAAATCCTGAAGGAGAATGTCCGACCATCTGTTCGTGACCTCAATCTGAAACAAACAGGACAATGATTCAAAACACACCAGCAAGACCACCTCTGAATGGCTAAACAAAAACAAAATGAAGACTTTGGAGTGGCCTAGTCAAAGTCCTGAATCCTATTGAGATGCTGTGGCATGACCTTAAAAAGATTGTTCATGCTCGAAAACCCTCTAATGTGGCTGAATTACAACAATTTTGCAAAGATGAGTGGCCAAAATTCCTCCACAACGCTGTAGAAGACTCATTGCAAGTTATCTCAAACGCTTGGCTGCAGTTGTTGCTGCTAAGGGCGGCCCAACCAGCTATTAGGTTTAGGGGGCAATCACTTTTTCACACAGGGCCATGTAGGTTTGGATTTTTTTCTCCGTTAATAATAAACACTTTTATTTAAAAACTGCATTTTGTGTTTACTTGTGTTGTCTTTGACTAATATTTAGATTGGTTTGATGTTCCGAAACACTTAAGTGTGACAAACATGCAAAAAAACAGGAAATCAGGAAGAAAACACTTTTTCACACCAATGTATATATATCCTTCGACTATGTCTTCTGTCCTAGATGACATGGTCACCAAGAACCACAGGTCTACAGGTATAGTAGTCCTGAACTACATGGACTATAGAAACTTAAAGACAGTATTTGTGAGTGTTAGGTGGAGCTATGGTGTTGGAAAACACCTGTGTCGCTTATCGGTCGAAGGTTCATACTGTGTAACTTACCAACATTATTACCTCGATAGTTCCAACTGTGGTTTCGGGAAACACTTGCATCGCAATTATGCTTTTAGGAAACGCACCCCAGGATAGTTAACAAGCTGTGAAAGCAATGTCCAAGTCCCTTCCAAGCACAATTCATCTGAAGAATTTTGCAAGATGCTGTTGAGACAATGTCTGGAGGCTCTCTAGTTTCAGGTCTCCTTCCAGATGTTTCTGTAGATACTGAGTAGCGTGAGCTACAGGATGATCTAAGAGCACTCAGTAAAACATAAGACTTCAAATATCACATTGAGCCATCTACATCTGCCCAGTGACCCCCTCTAAATCATTACCAATTTCCCCCAGATGATAGTCTGCAGAATCAATGTTGCTTTAGATTTCCATTTCTATTTTTAACTAAGAACAGAGACATGAAAAAGGCAGTAGTGGGAAGCTAAAGGAGGTCAGCTGTAATGAAGACCTCTCTTTGCTTGACTGCCACTACCTCACTGCTGGCACGGATGGGTTCATTTCCATCCAGCAAAACTTTTACCCTGACCCTAACCCACCATTCATCCAAATCCTTAACACTGTGTGCGAGTGTTTGGTTGCGTGGGGTTTCCCAGCAGGAGACGGACTTTATGAGCTAACTGAGGGCGGATAAGAGGATTAGGTTGCTTAATGTTTTACATGCTATATGGCTAGAAGTGGCAGAAGTACAACATTTCTTTACTTAAGTGAAACTCTACTACTCTGATTAGAAATACTCAAGTAAAATTTGAATATGGCTTATTTTCTACTCAAGTATAAATATACAAGTACATGCTACTAAATGTACTTAGCTAAAAAGAATGAAATAAAAGTATTTATTCCAATCTCGTTGTACTAGGTGTACTGTGTATGTGGTGTATAATGTCAATGAAGGCTTTCTATTCTATTCTATTTCTTTAAAGAACCTTTCTAACTCAATTTTTGAAACAGGATTTTATTGACGACAAGAGTTTCACATCCATGATACTGATGGTGCATAATGGTTTGTCCTACAGTTACATGAATCCTCTGCAAAATATACAAAATGCTGCTAAATAGCCCATAATTAGACATGTCAATATTCAGTGATGCAGTGTATTAACATATTTAATCTAAGCAAGACTCATTGAAACACTGTCAGAGCAGTTCTTATAAACACCCCTATACACTACTAATAAATACTTACTCAAGACTTTATATAGAAATAAACTTTATATGTATAGGTTTTTAACATATAGCTCATATATTCTATTTCTGTGATGAATATTCATTCACCATCTCTGTGACATGGGAAATCCTCTAGTGTCTGACTAATGACAACAGTTATAATGAAAAAAAAGTACTAAAAGTTTGTTACTTACCATTTCTGTATATTGCCAAAAGTTTGTAGATACACCTTCTAATTAGTTAGCTCTGCTATTTCAGCCACACTCACATATCAGGTTCATAATATAAGCATAGACACATGGAATCTGAACAGACAAACATTGGTGGTAGAATCGGTTGTACTTAACACCTCAATGACTCTCAAACTTATTGTAGAACAGAATTGCCCATCCTCACAGTCATGTTCTGAAATCTAGTGGACAGTGCTCTCAGAAAAATGAAGGGTATTGTAGCAGCAAATTGAAGACTCCTTAATTGGTTGCATCCAAGTGCTTTTGAGTGTCCACAACTTGGCTAGGTGCTGTAAACAATCATTCACATACTGAGTCCATACTGAGTCCTAGATCTTCAACTATGGACTCTTCACTTACATTCTCATCGGGACATTGCTGCTTTGATACTTTCAGTATTTTATGTCAAAATGCTCATTTGTTTCATCATTGCCATAGTTCTGGAGCTAACAAGTAGCTTATAGTTACATAAGTTATTTTGAACTTTAATGAAGGACAATTCTCAGATTTCCATATCAAGAAGTCACACATTTTTTTTGTTTCCATTTTTAAAATGAATTACAAGTTCTAAAATAACTAAAAAACTGTTAAGATAAGTTAATAGGTAATTACATTATTTCAGTGTTAAGTCAGTGTTCACTTTGTAACAGACATTACAATTTATTAAATATGTTGTGTAATCTGTGACTAAATATTGTTATATTTTGGTTTGGGTTGAAAATGAATTGTGTAATTTGTTTCCTGGAAGGAAAGACTAAAGGTAAATATTGCAGTAGAAATGTGTTAAAGGAAAATTATTACTCCATTTCCTTCACCGGTTGTTCAGACAAGGAGCAGTAATGTAATGAAAATGGAAAAAGAAAGTAAATAAATTACTGAAATAAATCAGAGAGTGAGAGAAAATAATTTAGAAAAGAAAAATTACACCTTGTTGAAAATAAAATAAAAGGAAAATCTTTTAGAAAGTTAGAAATATAAAAGAAAAGAGAAAGAAAAAAACAACTACTTAAAGGGGGAAAGAAAATAACCTATAAAATAAAAATAAAGAAAAAAAATGAGATAAATAAAGAAATGGAGAGATGGAACAAAAGCTAATCAAATGGAGGAGGTACTCAAAATAGCATAAATAAAGAAGGAATGAGGAACAGATTCATTTAAAAAAAAAAAAAAAGAAAAAGACATGTACTAATAAAAATAAATATACATTGAATGGGGAAGAAAGAGAACAAAGAGAACGAAATATAGAAACACAGAAAGAAAGAAAACAAAGAATAATCAAGAAAAAGCAAAAACCAACAGCAAAAGGAATAAAACAAAAGGAAGAAACAAACATGAACCAAAAATAATCATAAATAAAAATTCTGATGAATAAAAAGAAATAAATCACAACCACAAAAAAGGGAAAAAAGATGTAAATGAACAAAAACTAATCAGAAATTAATGAGTTTGTTCTGAAACAATTCCTCTGTGTAGATCCAGTACGGTTTTTACGTAGGACATTTCTCTGTTGAAGATTTAATATAGATTCATTTATGGTTGTATCAAAATCTATTGTATGAAATCCCTATTCTGTTCAGAGCTGCTGTTCCTCCAGCAGTACAGCAGTGCAGCAAAGCAATCGTGAAGTTGCGTGTTACAGAACTCGACATGGTTTTGCAGGCAGCGTTCATTCACGGTCCATCAGAGTGATTTGCAGTGCGGTTGAACATATGCTAACGAAACAGATCTGGCTGCTTTGTCTCAGATCAGTGTGTAAGAGCTGTTGTGAGAAACATGTTATAAAACCTGAAAATGTTTTGGTAACTGTAGTAACCGCAATTAGCTGACAACGCAAAGTAACATACAGCTTTGGAACCGAGGGATGATCTTTATTGGTTGAGAATGAGAAGCGGTCAGAAACTGCCAAAGCGCTGCGGCAGCAGCCGTCAGGACATCGTCTGAGTTACTAACAGGAATCAATATTATAAATATGCTATTAGAAGGAGTTTGATTGATCGTCAGTGACCCGTTTTTACTTCAGTCTCGTCTGCATTGATGCTGTATCGTGATAAAAAACTTTGAAAGTATTATTAGTCTCGCTAATATAAAACTTGGGACTGTTTGGGTACAAAATTACAACAGAGAGGAAGATGAGAATTATATTGCGCTAATTATGAGACCCTCCACGTTCATCTAATGGAGTAAGACAAAAAGAAAATAAATAAATTCAGTTTAAAAACAATTACAAACAAAAAGAAGGAAATGTCATGAAAAAATGAAAGGGACAGTCGAAAGATAAAAATAAAACCGAGAAATTAAACTCAAATTGTAAAATAAATACATAAATGGAAAAAATAGCAAATGAGAAGGCACAGAGAAGGAAAGAATTAAAGACTGAAGAATAATACTTAGACAAAAAACAATGAAAAAACAAAAGAAATAATAAAAGATAGGCAAACTGGAGATGGATACAGTGGGGTATTTGGTCCCCAAAAAAAAGTATTTGGTCAGCCACTGATTGTGCAAGTTCTCCTACTTAGAAAGATGAGAGAGGTCTGTAATTTTCATCATAGCTACACTTCAACTATGAGAGACAAAATGAGAAAAAAATTCAGGAAATTACATTGTAGGAATGTTAAAAACTTTCAGTGTAAATTCATGGTGGGAAAATAAGTATTTGGTCAACCGCAAACAAGCAGATTTCTGGCTCTCACAGACCTGCTAACTTCTTCTTTAAGAAGCTCTTCTGTCTCCCACTCGTACCTTATTAATGGCACCTGTTTGACCTCGTTATCTGTATTTACAAGACACATGTCCACAGCCTCAAAACAGTCAAGACTCCAAACTCAACCATGGCCAAGACCAAAGAGTGTCGAAAGGACACCAGGAAGCAAATGAGGACCGGCACCAGGCTGGGAAGAGTGAATCTACATAGGCACGCAGGTCGGTGGAAATAAATCAACTGTGGGAGGCAATTGTAAGAAAATGGAAGACATACAGGCCATTGATTAATCTCCCTTGATTCTGGGGCTCCACGCAGGATCTCATCCCAGGGTCAAAATGACTCATGAGAACTGTGAGCAAAAATCCCCAGAACTACATGGAGGGACATGATGAATGACATGACAAGAGAGCTGAGACCAAAGTAACAAAGGCTTACCATCAGTAGGAAACACACTAGGCCGAGAGGGACTTAGATCATGCAGTGCCAGGCGTTGCCCCCTCTGCTTAAGCCAGTAATTGTCCAGGGCCCGTCTGAAAGTTTTGGCCACAGAGGCAATGGATGGATCCAGTAGAGGATTGGGAAGAAATCCAATGTGGTCAGATGAGAAACCAAAATAGAAACTTTTGGGTTTAAAAACTCAACTGGGTAGTGTTTGGAGAAATGATGAGGTTACATCCCAAGAAACCAACCTACTGTGAAGGCATGGCGTGGAAGGTGGAACCATCATTGCTTTGGGCTGTTGTTCTGCAAAAGAGGCAGGGACGGTGAACCGATGTTGTTAAGGGAAGACCCCATGAACGGGGCCACGTATCGTGAGATTTTAAGCCAAAACCTCCTTCCAGCAGTGAGAGCTTGAAGATTGGAACGTGGCGGGTCTTTCCAGCATGACAATGATCCCACACACACCATCGGGAATGGGAAGGGGTCCGTAAAAGCATTTTCAAGTTCTGGAGGGGCTAGCCAGTCTCCCGACCTCAACCGCATAGAAAATTGTGGAGGAATGAAAGTCTGTGTTGGCCCCCCAGACACATCACTGCTCAGAGGAGATTCTGCATGGAGGAATGGGCCAAAATAAGCTACAGTGGTGCCAAATGGTGAAGACTTACAGGGAAAACGTTTGACCTAGTCCCTTGCCAAACAAAGGTTATGTTACAAAGTATTGAGTGACACTTTTGTTATTGACCAAAATAATTATTTTCCACATGATTTAAATGACATTTTTGCTTTCTGATTTGTTTTCACATTTTTTGTTTCTCTAATTGAACGGTACTATGATTGAAAATTACAAGACCTCATCATTTTTAAGTAGGGAGAACTTGGGACAATCAAGTGAGTGGCTGATAAATACTTTGTTCGTAACTGTAGATGGATAGATAGAACTTTATTACTCCCAGGGGAAATTGAAAAAAGCGCTTAGTGAAGGATGAAAATGCAACTGCATATTTAAAAAAAAAATAATGGATTTTGTTCTTGGGCTATTGCTACTTGTACTGACATTGCGGTTTGTTACTCAGAAAGAATACAAAAGCATTCTGTAGTCGCTTCGGATAAGAGGTTCTGCTAAATGCTGTTAAATGTAAAATGAAAGAGGAATGGAAAAAAGGACAAAATCCAAACGGGAAGAAAGAGGAACAGAATGAAAAAAACGAAAGGAGGAAGAAACTATTGGAAGGAAAAAAAGAAAAAAGAGAATGAAGTTAGAAGAAGGCAACAGAGAGAAAAAAGAAATTACTAGTTAATAAAAGAAATGAAGGCAGAAAGAATGATGGAAGAAGAACGAAGAAGAGGAAGAACAAGAAACAAAAGACACGCAAATAAAAAGACAGAGAAAAAAAAGGAAAGAAGAAATAAAAACAACAGATCAGAGCAATTAAAGAAAGAAACGTAATAAAAAATTAAAGAAAAAGAAAAATAGAAGGAAAGAATGAAACTTTTTAAAGAACGCTACTCAGGGATGTGGTGGTTTTGTGTCATGAATGGATCACTTCAGGAGTCCTAACAAGATTTTTGAGGGATTATGGTTAGGAACTTTGACTTTGCTTTTTTTTTCTTTTCCTTTGATAGATCCTTTGAGAGAACAACCTGTTGTCTAAGGGTTGTGTCTTTCTACATGACCAACTCCTCTTGTCTTGAGACAGATGTCCAAATACTTTCCTTTGGATTTTAATGGAATAATTCAGAATTCATTGTTCCATCAGTGACGACAAGTTGTCCTGGCCCTTGCACAGCAGAACAGGTCTAGACCATGTTACCACCACCACTATATTTCACGGTTAGGATAAGGTGCTTACGCTGGAATGCAATGTTTTCATTTTTCCAGACATAATAATTCTCATTTAAACCAAAATGTCATATTTTGGTCTCATCCACCCACCAAACACTTTTCCAGTAGCTTTCTGGCTTGTCCACGTGATCGTTGGGAAACTGCAGACGGGCAGCAATGTTCTTTTGGACAGCACTGATATTCTCCTCGCATCCCAGCCATGCGCAGCATTATTGTTCGGTGTCATCCTGATGGTAGATTGATGAACATTTAACATTAACTGGCATCAACGCATAGTTTAGTTGCTTAGAATTTACATTTTGTTCCGTTGTGACCTCACAGACCATTACACAACTTGCTCCTGGATTGCTCTTTATGGGTCGAGCCATAACTCTGTCTGTAGACTGTGGGAGTCTAGACCATTTAAAGATGCTTTTGTGACCATTCCGAGAATGATGCCCATCAACAACTCTTTTTCTCAAATGTTTTATGAAAGGAAGACTTTGATAGATCCCTGCACCTTAAAAACAATAGGATGCCCAGTCATACCTGATTGTGATCCCATGAATGGACAACAACTGACACTAAATTCACCTTCAAATGAACTACTAGTGGCCATCAGTGGCCATTTCAGTGACACACACAAGGTTACATCAAGACCAGACCAGACTCAAAAGCAGAAGGAATGATGGAAGAAACAAAGATGCAGAAAGAAAGAGACAGAAAGAAAAGGAAAGAAGAAATAAAAACAACTGAACAAGCAAGTAAAGAAAGAAAAATTTATAAAAATAAAGACAAAAGGAAAGAAATGAACCTCCTTTCAGAACACCAACTCAGGGATGTTGCTTGGTTTTGTCAAATAACTGGTCGCTTCAGGTCCTCAACAACGTTTCTGATTATGGCCAGGAGTTTGACTTGGCCATTCCAAAAATATAACCTTTTTGAACTCAGGACTTCTTGCTGTGAGGCGGCGGTGCTACCCACCAAGCCACCGTGTCGCCCCACAGATATGTCAAAAAGTTTAATATTTTCTAAATAAATGACCTAAATTTAAATCTTTGAGTTATTTGTTGAATTCGGTTCTCATTGTCTACTTTCAGGACTGGTTGTTTAGGATTCAGGAGAAACTGTATTCTGAATTTCGTTTCTTTTCCCTGGGCAAGGCATATGCAGTACGATATTCCACTTGTTCCTAGTCAGGGTTACAGAAATACCAGTGGCTAGCCAGCTGCACAGGGCAGAAACAACCCTAGACAAGGCACCAATCATAAGACACACACTCACACTAAGGGCCACTAATTGGAAACACAAATTGACCTAACACGCCTGGGTACCTGAGCACCCAGGGGAAACCCACACAGACACAGGGAGGACATGCAAACTCCACCTCCCGGGTCAGGATTGAACCGGGGATCTCGGATCTGTGAGGCAACAGTGCTAACCACTGCACGATGGCGACACCCGGTACGATACTGTCCCGTTCTAAATGTGGATATCAGCAGTGGTGGCGTAGGAAGTAACATAGCAGGAGTGATGCCCCTCTGGGAACATGTAGTGAGGAAAGCCATGTCGGAGACAATAATCATTTTGTTTTTCACTTTAAATACTTTATTCATTAATTACATGGAGATATTCAAGGTATACAACAGGCTTCTATGTTTAATGATTTGGGCCCGTCTGAGTTTTAATGTACATGTTTTATGCATGTTTAAGAGGCTACGCTATGATAAAAACAGTATATATTAAAACTCATTGTGTTAAATAACATTCAACGTCCGAAAAATTTTTTCGGAACGTTTCCCCACGGTTTAGGTAAAACGGGGAGCACCTGTATTTAAGAACCCGGAATATTCCTATCAAAGTGTTATCCCTGCGTTAGGCTGGGGGTCATTCTGGTTTCTTTGGATTGACGGAGCTGGTTTAACACGTTTCATTTGATTGATTGTGCAGATGAGACCATCTGTACATTCCTCCAGTCTTGGGAATTATGCTTTTCCATTTAGTCAAAGTCACCCAAGTGCTATTTATCAAACTTCACTGGCTTTTACGGATGCTAATAAATCCTTCGGCTACTGTTTTGAAAGGCAGGCGCACCACAGACCTTCACGTTGTAATCAAGCGCCAGACTTTCCATTAGGATTGCAACACAGGATCAGGGCGAAACTTTCCAGACATCATGCATCAAGCTGAGAATGTTCTGGAGCTACTTTTGTTTTTACTACTGCACTAACAGTGAGTGGTCGCGTTTTGTCTAAGAATGAGAAGTAAAATAAAGGGCTGCAGAGCCTGCATCTGATGCAGTTTAACTCAGGAAATGGGTGGAAGGACAACAAATTCACCTGAAGCTTTAATGCTGCAAGAGAATGTAGGGTTTGTTGCATTCGGAAAATAACTATTTCCAATATAATGAGCTATAAAAGCTACAATACACAAATAAGAGTCATTTTCTGTGGTAAGATATGTATAGTACACTCTAATATGACTCAGTGGTTAAGTCTCTGGGCTAATTGGAAGGCGGTGAGTTAAATGTCCCACTGTTGGGTTATTTAGCATTCAAAGCAAAATGAAATAAAACCATAAATTATATGAACTGTGACTTCTCTATTTACCTTAATTTATTTTATGATATACATTGTAAACACAGTTTCAGTGGCTCTGTGATAAGAGCTAGCTGCTGGACACTCGAAGACATTTTGCCCAGTTGACAGATTTTGTGAGGGGGCTCATCACTGGACTAAGAATGGCAGGAAGATCATTTCAACACCATCTAGGTGCTGGGATCAGTGGTTCAGTGAGGTCACATGCTCGACCAACAGGCTCGTTCAGTCCACTGACAAGCACGAGCAGCTCCCACAATTTTCTTGTCAACCAACCAGACACAGGTGGCACCTTCATTACACACCCCTGTCTCTGCCCGGACCATTTCCAGACACTGTCTCTGCCCTCCCATTGATAACCAGTCACTGTCACCCTGGTGTGGTGAACGAGAAACCTGGACTGCTACAGACTGAAACCATATCATCTTTAGTGACGAATCCAAGTTCTGTTTGGGATCTGACAATGGTCAGGATTGAGTATTTAGGCCTTGTGGTGGAGTCTCATCTGCCTTTGGTGTTGACACATTGTCTGGGCAGCTATCGCATATGACATTCGATCACCTTTAGTAGTGATATGAGGGACACTAACAACTCAATATGTTCAGGACATCCTGCGGCCACGTGTTGCCTCTCATGGCAGGGCTTCCAACTGGCATTTTTCAGAGCTGACCGCGTTTAATTCTTGCTTTTTTGGAGCAGACACCTCAGATTTAGCAGTTGATAGTTAACATTTATTTAATTTAGCAGACACCCTTATCCACAGCAACAGCGAGGTGGGATTTGAGCCCTGAACCTTCTAGTTCACAGTCCGGTACCTTAACCGCTAGGCTACCACCACAGTCTCAGCTTGGTGGCAACAGTGGCAGCTTGGCTGAACCAGAATTAGAACTCACATCCTTCGGATTCGTAGTAAAGAACGTTAACTCTAAGCTACCATTAGAGTTAAAGACAGGATTTTAAGACGCTGTTAACTACATTATTATTATTAATCCATGGTATTTATGCAGTGTAGCATCTGCTTCCTCTCGTTCTCTCTTTACTGCTCTAGTTATTGTAGGACTTTTCATTTTGAAACCAAAACCATATGGTATAGAAGTCCCTAGAGAACCCTAAAACTATGAATAGGCCAGTAGTGTGTTTTTTTTCCAGATTTAAAAATACCCAAACATCCTGCGTAATATAAAACACTATTTTGGGGGAAAAAAAACAAAAAACACGTCACCCAATGAAGTGACTAATT
Organism: Ancistrus triradiatus; assembly: GCA_025084515.1. NCBI lineage: Eukaryota > Metazoa > Chordata > Actinopteri > Siluriformes > Loricariidae > Ancistrus > Ancistrus triradiatus. The sequence goes on along the minus strand of JAJAGP010002116.1, from coordinate 28,391 downwards.
ACAGAGGTCTGCCTCATCAAGGAATGGGCTATACTGCTTTAGGAGATCAGTAAGGTATGCAGGAAAATTCTTCCACTGTGAGCAACTGGAAGCAGAGTGACTCTGGGCAAAGCAATAAAGGCTGATTTATTTTTTTGCATTCATCATGGGTGCTACCAGTGAAACAATGGCAACCAATGGGCAGGCCTTATTTATGAATTACTTTATTTATTTGTCAGTGCATCAGTATCAATGGCTATTCATGACATGAGCAAGTTTAAATCGATACTAGTCAGATACACTCATGAACAATTTAGAGACACAAAACCACCAATCAACAAGATACTAATCACAAATTAATGAATGATCTGCCAGACAAAAACTGCATGTGATCCTTTGTGGAGCTGATTCAAATGAATCATTGCAAACAATGTGAACCTTATATATTTTATGTTTTGTCTGGTCAACTTCATTTTATTTGTTAATAAACATCCATTCCTGCATTTCAAGCCTGCAACACATTCCAAAAAACATTGGGATGGGGGCAAATTTAATTTGTGTTGCAGGCATGAAGTTCATGTTTGGATGTCAAATGAAATTGTTAATAAGCTGACCAGACAAAACATGAAATATTTTGGGTTCATACTGTTTGCAATGAAACAAAACTCAAAGGAAATATAAGGGACACTGCACTGTCTGTATCGTCCCAGCTTTTTTCTAATTTGGGGTTGTATATAGGTTCTAATATTAGTAGAGCCCATTAGTCCTGCCATACTGGTAGAGATTAACGTCCACCCATGCTGATTTTCCAAACCACTGACATCTGGCAGTAGTGAGATTTGAACTTCTTCCCCTCCAGTTAAAGCTCTGGGATCTTCAACAGAAATGCCCTTCCCAAAGACTAGCAGCAAGCCATGTTATTCTATTTACAGTAGGTTAAGCAAATATCATTTACTGCTGCAGCAGCCCTTGGGATCAATGAAGAAAATGCAGGGCCTCTAATAGGTGCTTAGATTTTTATTTCCTTCATGTTGAAATCCAGTCGCCGGACCCCACAGCGCTGACTATGAAAACCGAAAGCGAATAATGAGAGACATAACTAAATAAACTTCTAGAACAGCGATTTTCAAAGTCTCCCCAGAGAACATAAAAGCTACACTGATGCCCCCAAATTATTGCTATTATTATTTTTTTATTATTTAGGCCTCATTTATTATGACAGTATAAATCAACAAATAACAGAAATTGCTGGAAGATTATGAACATGTTCATCTCTGAATGTTATAGTTTTTAACACATCTGAAACATTTTGCTGCCACATTAAAAAAGAGACTCGTCATTTTAGATCTTATTCAATGTTAGTTCAATGTGGACAAAAGCAGAATAGTTCACTGTTTTCTCAGCAAGCTATTTAGTCTGGTCTGTTTAAAGTAGCAAAGGAGAATTCATGCACGATGAAAAAGCTGACATGGCATCAAGGGAGATCAAACACCAATGCGCAATGTTTGTACTCTTTTACAAAACTTGCCTAAAAGGACAGTGATTTATCTAGAAATAAACAAAAAAATATCTTTCAAATGTGCCGGTTAACTTTGTTGGATATTTATACTAGCTATTCTGCCTGCTAGCAAGCACACTGTGTGAAGCAAATCATTGTAGGCTAGTTAACTAGCAAGCTGTTTGGAGTCAGTAAAGCTAGTACGGTTAGCATGCTACTTGGGATTACCGTATCAAATGGAATTTTCAAGCTCAGCATTTTAAATATGTGCCTGCTAACAGCAAAGACCGGCATGTGTTGAGTTTTAGATACTCCAGTATGCTGGTCAGTCAGGATAACCCATTGATTTCCATGTTAGTCCAAGTAAGTTTGTGCTGGTCTGGTGCTGGTTTAGCTGGAAAACTCACACGGTTTTGCTGGTCTTACTGGTAAAGCAGGTTTACCGACATACCAGGAACAAGGACAGAGATTTCCATAAGTGCAAATGGTGCTTTATTTAACTCGTATGGTACAAAATACAAGTGATAGCCAAGTGTGGAGGTGATGATACAGTAAGACAGTAGACTAAACAGACAGTGGCTTTATGGCTAAGATAACAAAAACAATGAGACATAGGGCAGGGATGAAGTGCAAAGCTACATTAGCAAAGGACATGCAGAGCTTGACACTAAAGCAAGGATGCAGGATACTGTCATATAACAGGTTCTAGCTCAGGGTCCTACAGTGGATTTTGCTTGCATTTGTTCCTTATTTTAAAGAAGTGCGAAAGGACATTTTATTTAGGGCCAGTTGTGTGACCTACATAAATTACCGCTTATACCGTGTGCTGATTGGGTCTTCCTCAATAGCTGGCAAGCCCCCTTGCTGTCTACTTGCTGTGGAGTTTTCTACATGAAACGCTTTCTAAATTACACAAAACCTTAATAGTAAAGTCAAGTTAAAATGATTTATTTATTTTATTTATTTTTTTAAGTAACAGACTTCTCCAACTTCTCTTTTGCCATTCACGACTGTTTGATTATTTTATTATACAAATTTTATTTCTATTTTTACCTGTATGTACAGTAATTATTTAAATACTCCTGCTTTATTTTCTGTATTTGAACTGCTGCAAACACCTGATTTTCCCTCTGGGATTAATCAAGTGACCTACCCACCTAGCCACGCACAAATGCTGGAGAAACGAGACAATACTACCGCGTCAGCACAGGGAAGAGCGGCGGAAGAGTCCAAATCGCTCACAGTGAAAATACCAGGTCCTGGGCATAACAGTACCCCCCCCCAAGGAGTCCGTTTTCGGACTCCGCGGAAAGGTCCCCACCACCTGGGGGGTGCCCGACGGTGTCTGGAGGCTTCTATTCCGGACAAAGTCCAGGGGGATTCTGGTTGCCGCAGTCGCTGATACGGGTGGGTGGTGGGAGCCTGGTGTTAATATTTATATTTTAAAATTTTATTTATATATTTAAATTATTGAGTGTGTATGTATTTCTTTTCTATAGTAAGAACGAATCAGAAACAATGCCTTCAATGTACCTGTTACACGAAGAAAACTATTTGTTACATTTGCAGTGAGCAAAGTTTTCTAGTCCCATAGTTTGCTGAACAAAAGTTTGATTCATGTTTAATCGGGAGCAATAAAGTAAAAGAGAAAGGAAACAAAATGCATCAGGGCTCTTTGGTAAAAATCTTATCGTAGAGCCCTATAGCTTTGTTCTGGTAGCCAAATCCAACTGAATACATTTCAGTCATTCCACAGCAATATGTGAGCCAGATTAAAGTGATCAGCATAGGTCAGTACTAGGTCATCACTCGTTTGCTATCTGGGCCAATAGGAAACTCCTTGCATTCCTTGTGTTCAGGAGTTATTCACACATTAGGAGCCCAGCAGTTTAGGCAGCACTGAGCTCAGTTTATGCATTACATTTACAGCATTTAGCAGACGCCCTTATCCAGAGCAACTTACAATTGGTACAGTCTTACAATCCAAGCAATTGTGGGTTATGGGTCTTGCTCAAGGACCCAACAGTGGCAACTTAGCAGATGTGGGATTTGAACCCTGGACCTTCTGGTCCATAGTCCAGTACCTTACCCGCTAGGCTACCACAGTATATGATGGAATTAAAGTTTAATTCACACACACAGAAACATTCACATAAGCAGATCTTTGAATCAATTGTGATTGCAGGAGTTGTTTAATTTGGCAGTACGTTTACTAGACTAAATGTATAAAAATAAATGTGTACTTGGACTCCATTCCAGTTGTGTTATTCCCATTCATTTTATCCTGTGGTTGAATCTCAAATGTGCTTCTCTTGGTATTCAGTGCTCTTTAGGGTCTCATCCCCACTGGACCATATGCAGACGGTATACAGTATGTAATGTGTAGAAATTCATTTTTTATTTGGCCTTTCTGTTGAAGTATATCCCTGCAGGCAAAGGAAATATTCCAAGTTCCAAATCTGAAACAGTACAGTTTATAATGCAGTTATGGTTAAGACCACTGCTTCTTCACTGGTTTTGGGGATACTTATCATGTAGTACAAAGCATGTTCCCCAGTCAGCCCGTACTGTAGATACCCTTAAACAACCACATTATGTTAAGTGAGACAGGTCGCTGATTGAAATGATCACTGACCGAACATTTCCATAGTCACATACAGTGGTATCTCGGCTGTCGACCACCTCAGAACTCATTACTCGATGCATTTTGACTAGAAAGATTTGTTTTGGTTCTCATTGTTTGCTCGGTACTTTTCACAATTGCTTATACTTGAGCCACGTGACTCGTTTCAGTCGAAACTCGATTCACGATTCAGTACACAGTGATTAGGTGATTCAAATTCATAATACCTGTCAGTGCAGATCTTTATTTTGTGCTTATTATAACAATACTTACTTAAAGTAATACTGTATTCTTACTGCAAATAAGTCTCCATGTGTCCTAAAATGGTCAACTGGATGGAAATCAGGAACTGAATCCTCTTGGCCTTCATACTACAATTAGCAATAGCAGCTATCCTGATGACATGAGTTTTGTTTTTCCTTTTCACTTTTGATCCATTATGCAATACATTTTGTAAGATTTGCAGCACTTTATTCTAAAATAAGCTTTGTGTTAATAATGTCGGCCAACTGTGGGTTAATGTATAAGTGTTAATGTAAGTGTTAATGTGTCAGAACACATTAACTTGTCAGAACATATCGCCATCATAAATCAGGGCGCACCTGTACAATACACCTCCATTAATGTGTGTAATGTCTTATGTATAACACTTATCCATAGACTATATGGCCTATGCAAATTACTTCATGGATACTTAAACAGAGTGTGTCAAACTCATACTTGATTGAGATAGTGGTGACAGTGGAGGTACGAAAGGTAAAAAAATAGAAAATTTGAATAACGCGAGTTGGAAGGTCTTGTTTCGGAGATCGAGGGAAGAATATATGTGTTGTTGGTGGCCTCGGTAGTGGCAGCATGTAGAGTTATCAATTCCAGAAACCGCAGTCTTGCAGAATGAAAAAGTGGTGAGACCTAAAAATCGATGGAAAGAAACAAATTGCTTCAGAGGCAGAGTCTAAATGTAACTGGTGGAGTACAGCCCCGTTCTATTTTGGTCTCATCCGTCCACAAAGCATTCTTCCAATAGCCTTCTGGCTTGTCTACGTGATCTGCAGGCGAGCAGCAATGTTCTTTTTGGAGAGCAGTGGCTTTCTCCTTGCAACCCTGCCATGCACTACACCATTTTTGTTCAGTGTTTCTTCCTGATGGTGGAATCATGAAAACCTTGACATTAGCCAATTTGAGGAGAGGGCCTTCAGTTGGCTTAGAAGTTCCCCCTGGGGTCCTTTGTGACCTCGCCAACTATTTACACGCCTTGTTCTTGGAGTGATCTTTGTTGGTCGACCACTCCTGGGGAGGGTGAACAATGGTTTTGGAATTTTTTTCCATTTGTACACAATCTGTCTGACTGTGATTGGTGGAGTCCCCAAAACTCGTTAGAGATGGTTTTGTAACCTTTTCCAGTCTGAAGAGCATCAACAACTCTTTTTTTTGAGGCCCTCAGAAATCTCCTTTGTTCGTGCCATGATACACTTCCACAAACATGTGTTGTGAAGAGCAGACTTTGATAGATCCCTGTTCTTTAAATAAAACAGGGTGCCCACTCACACCTGATTGTCATCCCATTGATTGAAAACACCTGACTCTAATTTCACCTTCAAATTCTAATCCTAGAGGGTCATATACTTTTGCCACTCACCAATATGTAATATTGGATCATTTTCCTCAATAAATAAATGACCAAGTATAATATTTTGTCTCATTTGTTTAACTGGGTTCTCTTTATCTACTTTTAGGACTTGTGTGAAAATCTGATGATGTTTTAGGTCATATTTATGCAGAAAAATAGAAAATTCTAAAGGGTTCACAAACTTTCAAGCACCACAATATATCTACTGGACCATGCTGACTGGTGTTTTGCCTGGAAGTGCCTGTATAGTGCCTTTTTTTTCCAGAGTGTTCCACCAAGTAACATTTCAAGACAATCACTGTGTGGGGGGAAAAGTCTGTTTAAATTCCTTCACCAGAAACACTGCAGTTGTGTCCATGCAGCCCAGTTATCCTTAGGCAGTAAAAGTAATGACCTGGTTACCTTCTGCTGATCCTCGTGCACCACTGGAGGTCAGTGTGGCTCAGCAGAGGCGAGTCTGTAAGATCTGACAGTGCTCGTGTTGCCTTCACATATGATATCTATTATATCTTTGCCTCATAGCACCATTTCCCAGACACCACACTATTGGTCTGCGTAGAAGAACATTCAGCCTTGTCAATGAGAGCAGGACACTTTCCATTGCCACATTTGATCTTGGGGGACCACATCCGGAAAAGTGCGATTTCACTTGTGAGATAATAAGTATCTGCCCAATTGTAGTCTGGCTCTGATTGTTTTTGCTGCTAACCCGGGGGTTCTGCAGATTCACTCAGCAGCTTTGTCCATTCACTCTATGTTATGGGAATGATGTTGCTCTGTACAAGTTACAAGACATGACTGTCTGCATAAAAAATAAAGGAGTTCCAGATGCACACCCTTGACCACTGATGGACTCGGGATTAATTCATACTACTCATTAATGCTAGCTACCCTTCATATTTTTCCATTGGTCTACCATAATGTGATGAAATAGTTCATTTACTGTATAGTTTGTCACTGATAATCTAATCTACACTCCTCAACATTGAAATTGCAACACCAAGTACGAAAGTTCAGTCTCACTTGTCTGCTCGGCCTACACTATATGGCCAAAAGTTTTTGGACTCTAGTGATCTCTGTTAAGAAATGCTCACTGCTAACAGATTTATAACATGAAGCATGGAGCCGTGGAATCTCATGATCTCAAATTTCTGCCCTACCCTCGTAAACAAATGTTCAACAAGTAATGATTTGCCAACTTTGATGGAAACCATAACTCCATCAGACACATCTAAGATGAATTGGAATGTGATCCAAGAGTTATTATCCATCATCAATGCTCAACCCCAGATATATGTTCCAAAATCTAGTGGAAAGCCATCTCAGAAGAGCGAAGGCTATTGTCACAGTAACAGGGCAGCAAACTCCATATTAGTCCCCCTGTTACTGAATGTAATTTTTGGATGTCCACATACTTTTGCCCATATAGTGCAACCAAGTACAAGAGTTCATCAGGAGTAGCTGTTTGAGTGCTTTAATTAACGAGCAATGTGGACCAGTCCTGTACAATGTAAATCTATCATTGGCGTGTACCACTAGAATGAACTTGACAGCATGCAGTTTGTAATGTCTGACACATCCTGCCACAACAAATTAATCATGTCATCAGCATGGAAAAGATTACAGAGTCATTTCTCAAGCTCTGGTGATCGACTCAGTCACAATCAGAGCAATGCTGACCAAAAGAAAACTGAAAATAGTTTATCATCCCAGATCTGCCAAATCTGCGCCATGGCACGGAAGGAAAATTATTCAGGAAGTCACATAAGGGGCATCCAGAAATCTTCTTTTCCCTTTTGGGCTAAGGTCAGTGGTCCATGGCTCTGCAATCAGAAAGACGCTGGTCAAAAATGGAAATCTTCTTACGTTTTGCCAATGATGTTTCTCAAGTGCTGTAAGAAATGATTTTATATGGTCAAAGTAATCAAACAGTAGAGGGTCCCCTCCGTATGTAGCCATAAAGTGACATGAATTTTAGATTCTTATTCAAGCAGTAAAGCATGGTGGTGGCTTAGACACCCTTGTGCCCACCACTGCAGCAGGGCATACATAAACTCTCACAGAGACCAAGAAATCATTCCGAAATGACAGACCACCCTTATCCAGACCGACTTAAACAATTAAATACAATTTATACATTCAAAGTAACATTGGGGTTAAGGGGCTTTGCGCAAGTCCCAGGTTGACCAGGCTTGACAATAGGTGGGATTTGACCCTGGACCTTGTGGTCCATAGTCCAGTACCTTACCCCGCTAGGCTACCACGTCCCTCACAGTCCCACATTCCCTCTACATAGCCCCGGACACTAAAGCCTATCACATATTTGTGTGTATGAAAGTGTGTAACAGGGCTAAAAGAGAGCTTCTAGCTACAGCTGCTTACTGGCACGGTTAAGGCAACCTGCAGAGTCTGTCTCAAAGATGGAAACATAAGGGGATCCAGCAGTTTGGAGACAGTTTGTGTGTCTGGAATGATCTTGATAGGATTTTTATATGAGGCCATTTTTAGCGACAGCTACTTCTGCTGAATGTGAATTTGCCAGTTCTTTGAGGTGTGGAGAGACATCAAGTTATTTGAGGCCAGTTAATGGCAGAAACTATGCTAACCTAGCTAATAGCTTAGCTATTTCATGGTTTCATGGATTCATTGTAAGAATACAATTTAAAAGGGGTGTCATGTTACACTCTACTCACGACTCGACTTGACTCACGATTCAATTTTCTCACGATGATTGATTTTACATTTGATAACATCCATTCCATGTTTTTTTCTTAAGTGTAAATAATGGAAAACAATGCACATTTTCTTGTGTAAGTTTTCAAACCAAAACAAATTGTATTCCCCTGCAATGAAAATAATTTTAATAACTAGAAACTAAAACTGTGCTATCTTACACTGCATTCAATAAACAAATGAGCTCACTCTGTTAAATAGGATCAAATATCTCTGTATTCAGTAAAGTGTTTTTGATAAACAGCTTCATGATTTTTGACTAGGTTGAGACCCTGTTATCCACATCAGTTTGTCAAACACCTTTTTATATCAATGGTGTATGTGAAAAGAGCTACATTAATACAGTCTAACCTCATTATCTCGGCAACCTCATCACTCAACACCTATGATGGCAGGGCGGATTTCCTTCCATGCATTTTACCTCAGCAACCTCACCTTTCGGCAGGCTTAAAAGGTGACAATTGTCCTGCCACTAATGAAATTCTACCCCGGTAAGCCGTCACATTTCAGACCATCAGCAAGTCTCACAATAATCCTACTTTAAACTTGTAACACCGGAAGATGTACAGACCTTGTCTGTTATCAGAGACGTTATATGAAGGAGACTGGTCACTGGTTATAATATGAATGGGACTGTAGTATAGAAGCCCCGCCCTGCCATTAGAAAGAACCAATCTGCATATTAGTAAATGTGTTGGGAGGGTGGGGCGGCAAGTCTTGGCCCCTTTGTAGTGGCGTAATGCGCATGCACAGTAGCCAGAATAACCTAAAGAAATTGTTTTTCTGTGTTATTTGAACCCAACACAGCAAGTATGTTACATCATTTTTGTCAGATTATACCAGCGATTCTAAATATGCATTTTAAATGTTCATTTCTCTTTCTGATTTGGATATATAAGTCTCTCTCCATTCAAAGAGATAGGACTCTGATCTTGACTGAAAGACATTGTCAGCAATGGGTATTAATGTCTATTTTTTTGTAGCTGTGTTAAGTCAACAAACTCGCCTTTTGCGAAAAATAGCCACAAAACAGACGTGGGCGAGATAAGTTTAGACTGTATATTAAAATATCCAGTTTTCATTGTAGAAGGGAAAATACCCATATGCGTATGAATTGTAACCCTCAGTGTGCAGTTTATATCAGATGTTATAACGGACGATGCACGTCCTCAGGTTTGCATCGTGATGCATTGTGTCACGTGACACCTTTACAAATTAGTGCTGTTTTCTGTAACCTTTGCTATTTTTACTTTGCAAATTGTGTTTACGTACAGTTATACATTGCAGTGTTAACAGTACCCTTTTCATTGTTATGTGTGTTGTCCTGCCTGTATGTTCTGAGACACATTTAAAGACAAAAACAAAGAAAAAAGAGGTTCAAGCAGGTTAAAATATGTAAAAGGTTGTGTTGTCTAGTCCTGTTTAGTGAAACCATGGTTATATTTTGAAATTTGCTCACCTCATAAAGCACATTTGGTATTTATAAAGCTTTACCTGGGGTTAATAGATAAAGATCTGTGGCTATGGCCCCATGGCTACCACTGCATTGAAGGAATCATGATTTCTTCTCAGCATTGGGAGACACCAGTCATGGTTCATGGTATGTATTTTCTTTGCCAATAGCTACAGATCAGGAACTACATTTAGCGTTTTGTTATTGCTACTAAATTGGGTGTAACGAGATATTTAGACTAAAAACTAAAAAACCGTCACAATTCCATTGCATGCACTGAGAAATGTAGCCATGCTAACAAAACCCTGACAGATTTGACTAATTTTCTGAAGGCAGCATGCATGGAAACACTTAGCAGCCTTATATTAGTTTAGATCTTCATAACTATGGAAATCAACAAAGCTGCTGTCGCTTATTCTAACTCCCCACACAATGTTTGTGAATGCTGAGAAAAGGTATTTTATTTGCTATAGTTACTGTTGCAATAGCAGGCTGATATTAATGTTTATCAGATATTCAGATATATTGCACACATAACAATGTTTTGCATTTACAATCACAACAGCATGCTAAGCCCATGGGTGGCACAGTGGTCTAATGCATTAGCCCAAAAGCACACAGACCCTGGTTTGATTTCCAGCGACTGTGTTTGAGTGGAGGCTGGTTAGTGGAATTCATCCTCCAGCAGTGCAGTGACCACTAGCCTGCCTTGTGATGGACTGGGACAAGTCAATCTTCTAATATCTAGGGCCATTCCCAATTTGAGCAAGCTTAGGGTGACAGTGTCGGTGATCCTGGCAGACACCATCCCTTTGCTGTAGGTGGCGGTCGGTAATGATTTGTCCTGTTTGCACTCTGTACCAAAGCACCATAGGATCGCGATTGACCAGATATTGCTTGGATGGTGGACCATCCTGTTCACCTAACAGGGCACCCACACCAGACGTACTACTACATCAGTGTCCATGTTCCGTGAGTGATCTTACACCAAGATAATCTGGTCAGTGTTGGTCCTGCGGTGGTCTAATTTCATCGACGTCTCAGTATAAACAGCACCAGATGGACTACTGTAACCCTATTCCCTCAAAGCGCTGATAAAAAGTGTTGACGTATTATTTTGGACCCCGCTACTGGTGCAGTCTTGACACGAGAATGGCTCAAAAGGTTTAGACTTTAGTGACGCTTGCAAATTCTCATTGAGGAATCAACGAGGCACATAGAATTCATCACTGCAGTCGTTATACTGTAAATAAACTTCAGTTATATAACCGAATTTTACACCCTAACCTTCGTGTGACAAATTCGCTGCCAGTCACGTCTCATCACTTCCTCCAGCCGAGCGATTTATTGGAAAAACTGACAAAGCTGAGCAGTGCATTATGTGCAACCTCTGGTTAGTCATGGTCTAAACATTTTGGACAGATCCATAATGGTTACACAAAAGCCAAAAACTGAGACTCATCACAGCTTTGGCATATGCAAATCCCTACCCTTTCCCTTAATAGGGAAAATACATGGCCCGGACAGTGAGTCTATGCAAGTGCGTCACTTCATGCTATGTTTGTGTGCACAGACAGTCCATTCCTTACCAAAGCTGTGCTTCCTTTAGTAGCTTTCACATGCTCCTTAATTGACTGTATATCAAAGATGTTTGCAATAAATGCTGAGAATTGTACTCTAAAGGCACCATATATATATAATAATATGTTTCCATATGTGGTAAATTGTTTTGTAATGTTTGCAAGATGGACCAGTGTATACCTGAACCACCTGCTCCCTTTTATGTCTTTATCCTGTAAATCTTAATACAAACTATACCTACATTCAATGATGACTTTATTAGGTACACCTCCTTGTTTCTGCACTCACTGTTCCAATTACCAGATGGACTACATTCTGTAATTGTAGAACTACAGAGTGCCTCCATATCATAGGTGGGACTGATAAATTGGACAATGAGTGTAGAAACAAGGGGATGTATCTAATAAAGTGATCGGTCAGCATACCTACCTACAAACTCCAGATTCATAGCCCCTCTAATTGAAAATCCCCAAACCCTCTTTATCTGGGATTTAGAGCTGTTATCAAATTATGGTCTGTGGAAGCTCACCAAGTCTTTTTGTCATCACTTAAATCTCTCTATGAATAAGCCTTTGCTCATGCAAAAGGCAGCTTTGATACAAGCTGTGCTTACCGTTGTGTCTATCCCACATTTATGTGTCTGTATGTCAGGTATGTGAGGCTTCCCCAGATTTTGTAAACCTTAGATGATGGGTGACTTCCAGTGGAAGGTCATCTGAACTAAACTGCAGACTAAAGTAAACGTTCCACTTTGTTACAAAATGCAGTGATATCTGTCTTCTTTATTTGAAAGATTGTATTTACATTACAGGTGCTATTAATGATGGGGATATGTTCTGACAAATCCATTGTTAAGTGGAATTTATCGTAAAATCGTAAAAAAAAGTTTTTTATATACAGTGCTGCTTGAAAGTTTGTGAACCCTTTAAAATGTTCTAGATTTCTGCATAAATATGTCCTCAAACATCATCAGATTTTCACACAAGTGCAAAACAGCCCCAGACCATCACACTACCACCACCATATTTTACTGTTGGTATAATGTTCTTTTTCTGAGTGTTACTTTTACACCAGATGTAATGGGACACACACCTTCCAAAGAGTTCAACTTTTGTCTCGTCAGTCCACAGAATGTTTTCCCAAAAGTCTTGGGGATCATCAAAAATGAATACTTTAATTTTCTTTTTGCTCAGCAGTGGTTTTCGTCTTGGAACTCTGCCATGCAGGCCATTTTTGCCCAGTCTCTTTCTTATGGTGGAGGCATGAACACTGACCTTAACTGAGGCAAGGGAGGCCTGCAGTTCTTTGGATGTTATTGTGGGGTCTTTTGTGACCTCTTGGATGAATCGCTGCTGCACTCTTGGGGTAATTTTGGTCGGCCGGCCACTCCTGGGAAGGTTCACCACTGTTCCATGCCTTCTCCATTTGTGGATAATGGCTCTCACTGTGGTTCGCTGGAGTCCCAAAGCTTTAGAAATGGCAAAGTCAAAATATCATCAGGTAAAGCCAGGCCAATCATAAAATGGGGAGTTCCTGTATTTACACTACATATCATTCAGATAAGGTATTAGGAGACATTTGGCTCCTTTAATAACTTTGATGAACACATATCTGGACTAGGTCGGGTGTGTTCACTGTGCTCTCCAGGGCTCCCTCAGACTGTGATCAGGAAAAAATGGGAGGAAACATAAATAACAAACAGTAATCTTGATGCCTGGTCTCACCCAGCCTGGTTTCATCCATATGTGTCTCATATGTCCATATGTGTGTAATTTTCCTCGCCAGTGTCATTACTGTTGCAATCACTTGGGAGTCTAGACTAGGCTAAAGCTGCTTTGTGTCAGTGTCTACAGTTCAATGTGCTACATAAATAATAATGAAAAAATTCTCAGCTTAAATGACTATTTATGCAGATCCAGGCTTGAGTGTCAGTTTCTTATGTGCGACAAAACTTTTGGCAGACTCTGAAAAAAATGCACCTCAAACAGAACTCAAGGCCGCAGTCTGTGTTTCGACAGTATCGAGCCATGGTGTTGATATTATTTTGACACAATATTTAGAACCTAGTGTGTGGTTTAGTAGGGGTGCCTCAGACTCGGTTTTACTGCTTAGTTTAGCTGTGCCTGCTGGTGGCATCACGTCAGACCTCTTTCTAAAAATAGCTTCCAAGCTCAGAAAGAAGACTTTCTTAGAAATAAATTATGGTCGGAAAGGTTCTGATATGAATATGTCATATAAAGATGATGAACCTACAGATGAAGCCAAAAGTGTGCATACACCTACAAAACTATTAGATTAGATATATGATTTTTTTAGCAATTGTATAATGACCATATATAATAATTTATCAGTCTTTTTCTCAGAATACAACCAGAAAATACAAGAAATTTGTATGCAGTGTTAAAAATCTGAAAATGTTCAGCTTCTATAGGCTACAGTGACAACTATTTTGTGTGACCTCACCTTAAACTTGAGCAATATCAGCATTCATCTTTGAATCCCTTATACAGTCTGAATAAGTTGATCAGGAATGATCTTTTTGGAAGGGTAAAAGCCAAGAAACCACTTTTTGAGAAGGTTAAGAGGGTTAGATTGGATTGAACAGGACTGGAATAAAGATCAGGGGAAAAGAGTATTATGGAGTGATGATTCCAAGTTTGAAATTTTGGGTAAAATCGTCGACAATATAGTCATTTTAAAATTTCAGAAAATCTAATGTTGGCCTAAGTCTTTTGCACAGTGTCGTATGCTCCAACTTTAAAGCACTATATCAGATTTCCATTGGGTCAAACCTTTGCAAACACGCAGTTGGCTCACTCTTTAAACAGTCTGGAAGATTCTAGAAATGTATTTTATGAGAAGCTTCTGATTAGCCAATTGTCATAATTCTGAGTTAATTGAGAGTGCAACTGTGGCTTTGTTTAAGAGCCTTTCTTTAGAGTCAGAGCCCATTTGGCATTGATGCTATGAGAAAATCCAATCTACTCAGCCAAGATCTTAGGATTGCAGACCTCCATACATCTGGTTCTGCCTAAGGAGCAATCTTCAAACAACTGACTGTACAGCGAGCAATTTTACGAACAAATGCATGCATATATAAAAAGCTTCAAACCACAAACGCCTTTGTTCGTTTAGTCTTAAAGATTAACTGAACCTCAAAAATGACAACAAAGGAACTGGTTAAGAGACATCAGGTATCAAAATATCTACATTCACCATTGAGAGAGATCTACAATCTCAAGGCTTGGATACTCCCACAAGGTTGCCTCACAGCCCCAGCATCCCCAACCTCAGACTATGTGAAGTTTGCATGTCCTCACCGTGTCCATGTGGGTTTACTCCGGGTACTCCGGTTTCCTCCCAGATTCCAAAGACATGCGTGTTAGATTAATTGGTGTTTCTAAAGTGCCCTTAGTGTGTGAGTCTGTGTGCCCTATGTTGGATTGGCACCTTGTCTAGGGCTATTCCTGCCTTATGTCCTGGCTTTCCTGCGACCCTGGCCAGGATTAAGTGGATAAGAAAGTAAATGAAGGAATGAATGTATGTATAGAACACTTGAGCAACATGTTTATGTAAACTTCTACCTCGCTGAAGACTTCATATGGAAATAAAGCACATTTATGATATACATGACGAGAGAAGGCCAGAGAAGGAAGTGAAGCTGAAGAGGATGAACATGGTGAGGGTGAGGGTGTGAGGGTGTTTATAGGCGAGGCACAGCAGGCTGTAATTGAGCCTGCTGTGGAAGGAGAAAAGGGTCACTGGGTAGCTTTCCAGCCTACCTCATGCTGGCAACAATTACTTATATGCACTGACAATATACACCATTAGTAGATGTAATAAAATGTTCTTAACAGAATGACTCTTAATGGAATGCACATGGAGTGCATACCCTTATTTTGTAAATGCATTTGTTTATTTATACAGTTAGACCTTCACCCCTGATTACTTTTTGGTGTGGCTCTAGGAAGAGTTAAATTCTTCTTCCATTTAAGAATTACAGAGGACACTTTCAGTGCAGAAGATTTTTTAACATTCTCCATATCTGTGGCTACACACAATCCTGTCTCTGAGATCTACAGGCTGTTCTTTCTTCCTCATGGCTTAATTTTTTGCTCTGATATCCATTGTTGGCTGTGAGACCTTATATATACAGATGTGTGTCGTTCCAAGTAATTTCCAATCAACTGAATTTACCACAGGTGGTCCCCAATCAAGGTGTAGAAACATCTCAAAGATGATCAAGAGAAATGGGAGGCCCCCAGAGCTAAATTTCAAGTGGTCAAAGGGTCCGAATACTTATGTCCATCTAAAATTTGAGATTTTCTTTTTAATAAATTAGCAAAAATTTCTAAAATTATGTTTTCACTTTCTCATTTAGTGGTATTGAGTGCTGATTGATAGGGGGAAACTTTTTAGTACAATGTCCCAACATAAAATGTGGAAAAAGGTGAAGGGGGTCAGAAGATATATATATATATATATATATATATATATATATATATATATATATATGCACAGAAATACTACAGTCCAGTGATATGGACTGTATGGTCTGAGTTCATTACATCATTGTTAAAGTGACAGCAGTGTGATGCTTGTTTGGGGAGCTACATGCCAGAATTGGACAAATGAGGACCTTTCATGAATGTAAAGCACTTCAGAAATAGTCACACAGCCAAACAGCGATACCTTTAATGCGTTTAAGGAGTTAAACTTGCATAATATTAATCCTAATAATATTAATACACATGCCAGTGCTGCCTGATCTGGTATAGTGCATATTCCCTGAAGGTGCCTTCACAATGAAATGAGTCACATTTCCATGATGATGCTTTATCGTTGTGTTGTGGCAGATGACTGTTAGAAGCACCCAAACTTGGAGGCCTGCCCAGTGCAAGGCCTTGTTATAACAAGCTTTCAAATAAGCTGCCTTTGGGTGTAATTAATGGTGCTACATACCTCCATGAACCTTGGTTCAATCCTCTCATCCAGTTACTGTACCCGTCCTTCCCATGAGGGGTTTCCTCCCACATCCCCTAAGCATGACAGTCCGTGGACTGGCCAGCTCAAATTGCCCTAAGTGGGTGGCATGGCGCATTGTGGCTCAGTGGGTAGCACTGTTGCCTCACAGCCAGAAGGACCTGTGTTCAGTCCCAGGTTTAGCAGTTTCTGTTTTCTTTCTATATCGAGCCCCCCCGCATGTCCTCCTCGTGTTCACTGGGTTTTTACCCGGGTACTTGTTTTCCTCCTCCCACAGACCAAAGACAAGCAAAACAGAATTTCCTTGTGAGGTTTTTGGATTCAGCAACTAGCTTTTTGTCCAAGTGGAACCCCAAAAAGAACACCATTAAGAAATCATTTCCTAATGTAAACAGAGTTAAATGAACCTCTAGTGGTAAACTTTAATTAAAGTTCCTTCTCCAGGGAGGCTCGAACTCACAACCTGGCCATGGCTTCTGACGTACTGCTGATAAGTACCGTGGCTAACCCGATTGCGCCACGGGAGCTTCATATTGCTTTGCTGAGTCTTCACTGTGTCTCTAGTGGGTCATTGACAATTTTTCCAGATTACTACAATCGCTTTGCTTATACAATAAATCTATTTTGTATACCTACAATGGGGCAAAAAGTATTTAGTCAGCACTGATTGGCAAGTTTCCCCCTACTTAGAAAGATAAGAGGTCTGTAATTTTGCATCATAGCTACACTCAACTATGAGAGACAAAATTAGAAAAAATTCCAGGAAATCACATTGGAGGATTTTTAAAGAATTTTAAATGTAAATTATGGTGGAAAATAAGTATTTGGGTCCAATAACAAAAGTTCAGCTCAATACTTGTAACATAACCTTTGTTGGCAAGACAGAGGTCACGTCAAACGTTTCCTGTAGTCTCACCAGTTTGGCAACACACTGTAGCTGGTTATTTTTGGCCCATTCCTCCCCTGCAGATTCTCCTCTAGATCACTGATGTTTTGGGGCAACAGGACTTTCAACTCCATCCACAAATTTTTCTGTGGGGTGTGATGTCTGGAGACTGGCTAGGCCACTCCAGGACCTTGAAATACTTTTTTACGGAGCGACTTCTTCGTTGCCCGAGCGTGTGTTTGGGATCAATTGCATGCTGGAAGACCCTGCCACTTTCCATCTTCAATGCTCTCCACTGATGGAAGGAGGTTGTGGCTTAAGTCTCATGATACATTGCCCTGTTCTTCTTCCCTTAACACAGACCTGTCCCCTCCTGCAGAAAAAACCAGAGCCCAAAGCATGATGTTTCCACCCCCATGCTCACAATAGGTATGGTGCAACCAGCATTCTTCTTCCTCCAAAACTAAACGAGTTGATTTTTTACCAAAAAGTTCTATTTTAGTTTTCATCTACGCCATGGAATATTCTCCCAGTCTCTTCTGGATCTCCATATGCCTCTGCAAACTTCAGATGGCCTGGACATTACTGGCTTAAGCAGTGGGAACCATGGCACTGCAGGATCTAGTTCTTCTCAGCGTAGTGTGTTACTGATGGTAGCCTTTGTTACTTTGGTCCTAGCTCTCTGCATTGTTCCTCATCAAGGTTCCCTCGTGTAGTTTCTGGGATTTTGTTCACGCGTCCATGCTCAATTTTGACCCCACAGGATGAGATCTTGGTCATGGTTGAGTTTGCAGTCTGAGGCTGTGGACAGGTGTTTTTTATACAGATAACGAGGTCAAACAGGTGCCATTAATACAGGTAATGAGTGGAGGACAGAAGAGCTTCTTAAAGAAAAAGTTACAGGTCTGTGAGAGCCAGAAATCTTGCTTGTTTGTGGGTGACCAAATACTTATTTTCCACCATGATTTACAATTAAATTCTTTAAAAATCCTACAGTGTGATTTCCTGGATTTTTTTTCTCATTTTGTCTCTCATAGTTGAAGTGTAGCTATGAAAATTACAGACCTCTCTCATCTTTCTAAGTAGGAGAACTTGCACAATTAGTGGCTGACTAAATACTTTTTTGCCCCACTGTGTGTGTATATATGTATGTGTGTATATATATATATATATATATATATATATATATATATATACACAGTATATACATGTATACAAAAAAAATTGGTCTCGGTTGTCGTTGCACTTGCTTAAACTTGTTGATTTTGGCCAACCGTAAGTTAATGTAAACAGTGTGGATTTTCTGGGGTTCTGGAATGGAATAATTAAATTTACATTATTCCTTATGGGAAAAATTTTCAGTTCTCGATAAGAAGAATTAATGTCAAGAACCGAGGTACCACTGTATATACATACACACACTAAAGAAACCACCAATGGTTCAAGCGGGTGTTGATGATGTAATGGTGTGGAGATTGTCAACTTGTCACAATGTCCCCGTACAATCAAGCATCAACAGTCCACACGTGCATCACTTTGTGGCCAAATGTGTACTTCCAGCATGATAATGCTCCTTGTCTCAAAGCACAAGTCATTTTCAAACTGTTTCCAAGGAGTTCTGTGTATTTCAGTGTCCTTGCCAGATCTAAATCTAACAGTGCCTCTTTGGGGTAACGAAGATTCGGAGTAGGAATGTGCAGCTGACAAATCTGCAGAGATTACGTGACACAGTCATGTCAACATGGACCAGTATGGTTCCAGCACCTTGCTGAATCCATGCCAGGAAGATTTCAGGTTGAGCAAAGGGGATGTGGTGGAGTGGGATGGTCCAATGAGGTACTGGAATAATGTTTCTGATGAGGTGAATGTATACATGTATGATACTGTAAATATAATGAACAAAACATGTCTAAATAATGAAATATTCAGTGGGGTGAAAGGAAGCAGCAGCTGTTTCTCACTAACAAGAATGAAGGACGGATGTGCTTTCTAGGAAAGAATGTTATTTCCGAGATGACTTGTAAGACCATGTCTCTCAAGGACACGGTGACAGAGAACATTCTGTAAGATGTGGAAATGTACTGTGTATTTGCCTTTAGTGTCAGATGCTTCCAGCTACCCTAGCCATAACACATGATAATAAAATGCTAACTCAATTAACTAAGCAGGGTTCCGCCTGACAAACTCAGAACAAACTACCATATTAAGGATTGCTGTGGTGATGCAGCAGAAAGATACTGAACTGTCGACCCCAAGGTTGAGGGTTCACGTCCAGTACTGCCAAGCTGTGACTGTTATACCCTTGAGCAGTGCACTTAAGCCTGCACGTCTAGAAATTTACTTTAGTAGATCTGTATCAGAAGTAACTCTCTCCAGATAAGGGTATCTAGTGAATGTACTTTTTCTAGACCCACAATAGGAAAAAAAGAACAACAAATATCAAGTGCTAATTCTTAAACACGTGAAGTCAGGCCCTTCTAACACTTCAGAGAAATGGTAACAAAAATGTATGTGTAAAATATTAAACAAGTAATTATGTCAAGAATAAAGTAAAATAAAAAACATCATCAAGTTCGAAATGCTGCTCGGCTACATTTTCTTGGTTGCTATAGGAGGCATTTGACTGAGACTGGATCTAAGAATGGCTTTGGTCTACATGTTAGGGTGCCCCTTCTAATAATATTTTGAAGGTCTCACTAATGTAAGCCTATTAACAAAAAGGCAAGACATCCGACCGATCAGATTTATGATTTTCAATATGTGGGCTGACCCATACCTGTCTAATCCTTCTCAACATGGTTAATAAATAAACCTCACTGTCTATAGACTGTCTATTCTGGGTTAACAGTGTGTGCACATGCTAATTTGTCTAGATAAACGTGCAGTAATTCAACAAGGTCAGCCAAGTCTACCTACAAAGCAGTAGACCAATCATGCTGTGGCATGGTACAGCACAACAGGGCATAGTGTGAGCACAAGCTCTGTCACAGAATAGCCCTTTTTCACCAGCATGGTTCTGGAGCTTTATCTAGTACCAGTTAATGCTTTATATCCACAATAGAGCCAGTATTGATTTAACTACATTATGTGGCCACGTCTGTGGACACTCCTTATAAGTTATTATTTCAATCAGGTTCATAATACGAAACATGCAGGCACAAAACCCCCAACAAAAAACAAAAGGCAGTGGAATGAGCATACTGAACACTTCACTGACCCTGAATATGATACTTTTATAGGTTTCCATGTTCCCAACAAGTCAGCTTTCTGTCCTGCCTAGTCTAGTGGAAATCTAGTGGAAAGCATTTTCGGGAAGAGTAAAGGCTGTGGTAGCTGCACATGGGGAGATAAACTCGATGATGTCATATTCAAACATACTGTCAGTAGCTCTATTTTTACATGTTATTGTTATATCGTTAAAACAGCCATTCTTAATGTTAGAGGTACATGTTTAACCCTACGGGTTTTTAAGTTATAAACGAATTAATCTACTTACTGATTAATTACAACCCAAGCTGGTGGGAGAACGGGTTGAGCAAAGCCCCTGCTCAAGTACAGCTTGTAAAGTTTTATTACTGGATCTTACACTGCCTCTGACTGTTAAGATGTCAGCTATAAAAATTCTTTGTCTTAGTCATTGTCCATGAATGCAGGACACGACCATTTATTCCTTCCATCTATTGCTGATTAATGACATACACCTGTGTGAACTTTTCTCACATATTTGTGCACTGAGACACTTTTCATTCGTTCCATCCATCTTGCATAATCATAAAATATTTGCCGACAGTCTAAATTATTTGTCCTTTTGATGTTGGGGAGATAAAATGAACAGGAACACATTTGTTTGAGGAATGAAACCAATAATAATTTTATATCTCGCAGAATAACTTTTCTTACGTTGCTGATGGGTAACATTATCAGTAACACAGCCCAAATGATATTTGTACTACTTTGTTCTTTTCTATCTTGATAATAAAAGTTGGGCAGGTCCCAAAAAGCATTTTGTGAAGAAAAACTGGCATATAATACTCATATTACTGATTTTTTATGTTGCTTTAAAACTTTAAAGAGATTTTTTATGACAGTTATTGGTCACTTTGAACATGTTCATTGTAGCCAGACAATTAAGCAGCCGCAAAACCATAAAGAATAACTTTATCATGACGGTTTTGGTCAGTCTGCAACTGAAAGTGATGTCATATATTCTATGAAATCATATGCCAATAACAATTACATTTATTAGTCTTCATGGACAGCAGGGTGTGTAAATTGTGCTTAGGTAATGGTGTTGTAATAGTTTATTATTGTGTGCTTTCTTATTCAGATTGTTGGTCAGTGAGTAGTGTTTGGAATTGAATATGTATTTTATTAAACCACTAGAATGGCATTTCATGTTTTAAAAAAAAGATTCTAACTCTTTGAAAGAAAGGAAATAAAATGAAATTTTATGTTTACAGTAATCATCATGTCTGACTTGCCTGCTTTGTAAAATGACTTACTGATCCAGTTTTAATATCGGTATCGGTCCCAACAATGTAATAATCGGTTATCATATCGGCCTAAGAAATTCAATATCAGTACATCCCTAAAAATAGTCACTCACCAAAAAGGAGTTGGAAGATTGAAAGTTTATATGTGTGAATGCAATGATGATTTATGTGATTTCATAAGTGATTGCAATGTTCTCTCTCTAGGCTCTAGTTACCCTGTTGAGCCACCTCTAGCCTGGATACAAGATGAGATATTCGTCAATTCGTCAAAACGACCATCCTTCTGCTCTCAGTCCAGTGACATGCCACCTCTCAAAGTCCTCTCAAAATCTCTCATCAAGAGGTACACTACCCAAAATTAGCACCAGAGCTTTTTTTATAGGGCAGCAGGGATGCAGTTTTTGAAGTTTTTTGTGGGAAGATTCAGTGTCTAATCAGGCCATACCTGTAATCATTTACATGTCTGCTTGAGAGAGAACTGCATCCCGAGTTCTCCAGCAATCCGACATTTCTGTCTGGGAGCGTTATTTTTTTGTCAATAAGTATAGTTTTGTTTGTTTATCAAATAATGTTTTATCACCTCAAAAACACTGACATATTTAGAACTGACAGTTGAAAGCCCTGTGCAACTGGACTTCTGTTACATATATGATAATTTGCCCACTGGGGGTGCCATCTGTGGTACAAGAGCTCCCTGGAATGCCTTTCAGAGCCATTTTCTTTCTCTGATCTCATACACATCAGTGTCTCCATCTCTTTCCATTGCCTCCTAATTATTTTTGTTTTCCAACCTCATAATCCTCGTTTCCCGCCAGATTCTGGAAAGGCATGTACTGTAAGATACAAAAGAATGCAGCTAATGCTTACCACAGACTGCCAATGGACCATAGCATGGTATACTGTGGTATATTTGCACGGTAGATCCCCAACCCCCTAATCAAAACCTATTATTTACATTAAAGCAAATGTTTTATTATCCCACCTCTAAGATGCAAGAATTTTAGCTGTGTGGCAATGTGGCACTCAAATGGCCACAGATATTTCCTTCAGTTCCTACAGTCCCATTACTCATTTATGGTACAGATATAGGTTTTAATTAAGTTCTCCAGCAAGCAACCTCACAAACACACACACACACACACAACATATGAACCCAGATGGTGCCTTTGCATTGCACGTTTGAGGCTCACCAATGACATATAAAAATAACATTTATAAACAAGGATCAAACACTATTATAGTACTTGTGTCATGGTTTTAATTCCCCAATCTCACTAATCTCCCCAACTACTCACAACGGAAATGGTTAACACTAGACTTTATGTTGTATCTGGCTCTCAGAGCCAGACTATATGATGTAGGCCTAACAGTTAAAAGGGGTTATTTGTGCCATTCCATAAAGCTGAGTCATACTCATACATATTGGTAGAGTGTTTTTTTTTTTTTTTTAATGCTTTGATCTTTTTTTTCCCCCTTCTGTTACATTATATCAATTACAAGATTATCCTGATAAAGCTGAAATGCCTTCAGTCGCCAGTCTGGCACATTTCTTCACAGTATCAAAGGGGTGCCGCTGGAATCTCAGCAATGGCAGTGACTAATCTCCAGTAGACTGGGTTTTAAGCTACTCCAAAACTCAAATATATACATATATGTACTTGAGTATCTCCTTGTGTGTTTATTTGTTTATTTAACGTTGCTTTAGAATCTATGCCTATTTTCAGTGCCAACTCTTCTTGGGTGGCTGAATCCAATAGTGTAGATGGTTATCGTGTTTTCCCATTTAAAATATAGAGCATTTCGGTGCAATAAATAATAAATATAACAAGAAATAAATACATGGACCTTGACTAAATTAATCACTGCATGTAGACATGGTTACTACAACTTGCTAAAGTTGAAGCCAAGCATCAGAATGGGGAAAAGATTATTTAAGTGTCTTTGAAGATGGCATGGTTATTGGTGATGGACAGCCTTGTCTGAGTATTTCAGAATCTGCTGATCTACTGGTATTTTCACATACAGCCATCTCTAGGTTTTAAGAACCTAAAGAAGATGGTCTAAAAAGGAGAAAATATCCAGTGAGGGCAGTTATCTGTGTAAAAAATGCCTCGTTGATGCTAGAGGTCAGAGGAGAATGGCCTGGTTCAAGCTGATAAAGGCAACAGTAACTGAAAAAGCAACCACACATTACAACTGAGGTATGCAGAAGAGCAGCTCTGAATGCACAACATGTCAAACCATGAAGCAGATGTTCTACAGCAGCAGAAAACTACACGGTGCGCCACTCCTGTCAGCTAAGAACAGAACAGAACAGAACAGAAGAACATTTCACACACGCTCACCAAAATTGGACAATAGAAGATTGGAAAAATGTTGCCTAATCTGATGAGTCTCAGTTTCTACTGCGACATTCAGCTGCCAGGGTCAAAATTTTCCGTAAACAACATGAAAGCATGGCTCCATCCTATCTTGTATCAGCGATTCAGGCTGCTGGTGGTATAATGTTGTAAGGGGTATTTTCTTGGCACGCACTGGGCCCCTTAATACCAATTGAGCATCGTTTAAACACCACAGCCTACTTGAATATTGTTGCTGGCGATGTCCGTCCCTTTATGACCACAGTGTACCATCATCTGATGGCTACTTCCAGCAGGACAACGCATCATGTCACAAAGCTCAAAATCATCTCAACCTAGTTTCCTGAACATGACAATGAGTTCACTGTACTCAAATGGCCTCCACACTGGCATTAGATTAAACTTTGCATTCTTTACTGTATTTCTCCCTTCACATAGACCTACATACAAAAAACTCCTAGTACACATGTATATACATACAGTACATGCAACCCTACATACATAGAGTATACATACATAAACACATTCACAGATATACATACAGTTGTGCTTGAACGTTTGTGAACCCCTTTAAAGAACAGGGATCTATCAAACTCTGCTCTTCACAAAACATGTTTGTGGAAGTGTATTATGGCACAAACAAAGGAGATTTCTGAGGAACCTCGGAAAAAGAGTTGCTATGCTCATCAGGATTGGAAAAGGTTACATAAACCATCTTAAGAGTGTGGACTCCACCATTCCACAGTCCAGACAGATTGTGTACAAAAGGACCATTGTTACCCTCCCCAGGAGTGGTTCGACCAAAAAAAGATCACTCCATGAGCAAGACGTTTAATAGTTAGCAGTGAGGTCACAAGGACCCCAGGGGTAATTCTAAGCAACTGAAGCCTCTCTCACATTGGGCTAATGTTAATGTTCATAAGTCCACCATCAGAAGAACACTGAAATCAACATGGTGTGCATGGCAGAGTTGCAGGAGAAGCCACTGCTCTCCAAAATAAAGTACATTCTAATTGTGTTGCAGTTTGCTAAAGCCACATGGACAAGCCAGAAGGCTACGGGAAGATGTTTTGGGACAGATGAGACCAAAATAGAACTTTATGGATTACAGAAAAGCGTTATGTTGGAGAAGGAAAACAACTGCATTCAGCTAAGAACTTTATCCCATCTATGAAACATGGGTGGTGGTTCGGTAGTATCATGGTTTTGGGCCTGTTTTTGCTGCAATCTGGGCCAGGACGCTTGCTCATCATGTTGGTGGAACAATGTGAATTCTGAATGATTCAGAGAACTCTACAGGAAATGTCAGGAATCGTCCATGAACTGATCTCAGAGAAGGTGGTCATGCAGCAAGACACCGAACCCTGAAGCACAACAAGCCGTTCTACAAAGAATGTTTACAGAAGAATAAAGTCATGAGTTGGAATGGCCAAGTCAAAGTCCTGACCTTAATCCAATGGAAATGTTGTGGAAGGACCTGAAGCGAGCAGCTAATGTGAGGAAACCCACCAACATCCCAGAGCTGAAGCTGTTCTGTACGAAGGAATGGGCTAAAATTCCTCCAAGCCGGTGTGCAGGACTGATCAACAGCTACAGGAAATGTTTAGCTGCAGTTATTGCTGCACAGGGGGGTCACACCAGATACTGAAAGCAAAGGCTCACATATAATATGTATAATATTGTTGTTGCATTTGTTTAACTGGGTTCTCTTTATCTACTTTTAGGACTTGTGTGAAAATCTGTTATATTTATGCAGACATATAGAACATTCTAAAGGGTTCACAAACTTTCAAGCACCACTGTGCATACAGGGAGGGGAGTTAGTACTGTTTTACAGAACAGTACCTTAAGGCCTATACCTCCCCAGCTTTAGGAGACACTGCTCTCATTTGTTTGCTTTCTCTACGTCATATTTCTTTAGGGCCAAGTAAATCGTATGATTTGTTCTATTGTTTCATTGTTTATTATTTATGTTTTGAGAACATTGAGTTGGAAATAAACGTAGAGTTTTAAGGTTAAAGTTAGAAATGAAGTTTGGGTTAAGGTTCTTGTTGTGGTCGGCATGAGGGTGGGGTTAAATTTAGGGATGAGATAAGGGTGGGGTTAAGATTAGGACGAGGGTGGTGTTAATGTTAGGGGTGGGATGAGGGTGGAGTTAATGTTAGGGCTGAGATAAGACTGAGGTTAAGGTTGGATTTTACATGAGGGTGGGGCTAAAGTTTGTGTTGGGATAAGGGAGGGGTTGTTATTAGTCCTGTGACAAGGGTGGGATTAACAGAGGGTGGGGTTAAGATAAGATAGGATGCTGAGATGAGGGTGGGTCCAAGGTTACTCTTGGGATAAACTGGGGTTAAGTTTAGGCTGAGGGAGGACTTAATGTTAGGACCGGGACAAGGGTGGGGTCAAAGTTAGAATTGGTATGAGGGTGGGGCTCAATTTATAAAATTTATGACAACCTTTGCCTTTTCATTGTTCTCCTTAACCACGCACTCCATGCACATATACAGTATTTATGGGCAAAAGTATTGGGACACTCACACATTGCACATTAGATCCCATTCTAACTCCGTAGGCATTAATATGGAGTTGATCCCCCTTTGCAGCTATAACATCCTCCACTCCTCTGCGAAGGCTTTCAACACAATTTTGGACTGTGTGTGGGGGAATTTTCGCCCATTCATCCAGAGGAGCATTTGTGACGTCAGCCATTGTGTTTGTTCTCGTTCATCCCAGAGGTGTTCTATGGTCTTGAGGTCAGGGTCATGTGTACGCCAATCAAGTTCTTCAACAAGCCCCATCACTTGGGCTGCAGTCCAACACTCTTAACCCCATAGGGTTATTGTCAAATTTGGGACTACAGTATTAACAGGGCTAAGACTTGGGAATAGGATTAATGGTTGGTGTATGGTTCAAAAAGTTTGCTTCATACACAGCACTCTGCTATGCTAGCCCACCACTGTGTTAAGCTATATTCGTGGTGCCAGTTGGCACACAGTGGGCACAACTGGGCTTTTTGAAGAGAGGTCAGACGGTGGATCAGCTCCCACTACCACAGCAACTCCTACCCTGCTCTGCAATGGATGGCACACGGGTCAGGGTACATACTCCCTTGCACCCTCTGAACACTGGGTGCCCCATAATCCTGATTAGCATGAGATGGGGTAAAAACTGTAACAAAGCAAACACGTTTTACAAATGCCGGGATTGTCTTTCAGTCAAATATGTTGAGACCAGACTGGATGTTCACAGTGCCTGGCTTCCTGCCTGTGGTGTGATGACAGTTTGATGTGCTTCTGCATTTTGTATCACAGATGAGATGTAAATAGGACTTGTGTATTTGTGATCAGCTTGTCCCTTCGTCTTTGCTTTGGATATTTATATCTGTATATGTGCCACTACGTCCAGATTACCGTATGTCTCGTGTTAATCTTAATGATTATAATTTGGGATGGTTTCAAATCTGTAATCCCACATTTTGCTGTTCCTGTCAACAGTGTGCTGTGAAGAATGAACAGAGGAATAGGACTGTGGCTAGAAATAGTGCAGATCATTTGGAAGGAAGCTAGCTGGCTAGAACTTCTTGTGTTCTTGCATAACAATGGAACTGGTGATCATTTCATCTGGACACAAGGTTTTAGTCGGATGATCCTTCATAGGGAGGAAGTCCGATCTGAACAGGGAGTCAAAGAGGCCATCTATATAAATTGGGAATGACCATAACTGAACTGAGAAAGGGGCCTAAGAGTACCCCTTTCACATCTTACAATGCTGTAACTGCAGCTGTTGCCCAATCCTATGTGAATAGCACACATGGCCGTTGTAATTAATGGGTATGCCAAATTGCGTATGAAAGTGATCACCAGTCCGACTACTATGCAGCATCGGACTTTATGCGAATGTGCTATATATAAGATTGAGCCTGAACAATTAACTTGGATGAGTGACGAAATGTTTCTCCCACTAATACCTTGCGTTCAGATGAACTGCTTCAACTTTCTGAGGTTTCTGGCAGTTTACAAACAAATCACAATATTGCTAGGAGATTTTATTTATTCATCCAGTAGTGGTAAGCATTTCTCCAAAGATCAACCCAGCAGCTCTCATCAGGACATACAGTGATACCTCAATACCTAATTTGTTC
The DNA here is from genome assembly GCA_025084515.1 of Ancistrus triradiatus. NCBI lineage: Eukaryota > Metazoa > Chordata > Actinopteri > Siluriformes > Loricariidae > Ancistrus > Ancistrus triradiatus. Next base: position 31 of record JAJAGP010002116.1, on the reverse strand, counting down.
CAGAAGGCATGCTGAGTGCAGAAAACAATGA
>JAJAGP010002115.1:0-134521 GCA_025084515.1 Ancistrus triradiatus | reverse complement strand
GCAAAATGGCTTGAAAGTCATTCTCAACGCTCTTTCTGTCACTGTTTTCACGGAACAAACGTGTGTAAAATCATTATACTTTCACCTAGAAACTCCATTTGAATTTCAAATGGTAGACATACTTCCCCTTCATGACACCTCCAAATATCTCGTCGTTCAACAAATTACTTCTCCAGTTATGAGCGTTTGTTTGACACCTCTGAAATGAGAGGCAGACAAGAGACGATTCTCCCTTCCTTTCGATTCAAACACACACGCAGGCCACGCCCACACACGGAGAGCACATCGCGATGAAAGATGGGTTCTTCTTACTTAGATTTGCAACAACATGTTTAATACGAAGGCTTGATCATTACTGTAAAATACTGTAATTAATTAAACAGTCCAAACCTTTAAGTCGGGATAAACATCACTTGTAATCCACACTAGCAAAGAGTAAAACATGGCCGGCACAGCCGGAAACGGTCATTTCACTATTGTTCACTACACACTAGCTCCCTTCTACACTCTTAAAGAGCCAGACAGCTCTTATGTAAATCGCATTACAAGACAATTACTTTCATCTAGAAACTCCATTTAAACTTCAAATGGTAGAGATACTTCCCCTTAATGACACATCAAAGTATCTCATTGTTCAACAAATATATATATCTACGGCCACAACACACTCGCAGTTTCTGCAAGAAATGCACTTTCTAGTTATTTTTATTATTCCACCCCATTTTTCTGCGCGCATCTCCTTGTACAGTTTTCGAGATATCGGCATGGGACAAACCAAAATGTCCGGCATGTTCGGGAGAAGTGTGCTTGTTCATAGCTAAGACAAATGTTGTTGCATTCGCACGCTACACTCACATTTGTGCGAAAAAAAGTCCCATTCAATTGAATGGGATTTTTTTTAACTGCCGTAACTCGGTCAACTGTTGAGCTACAAAGATGAAATTCTCAGACCTGGGCTTACCGAGACCCATCATGTCAAATGTCGAACAGATTGCACTCTTTGTACACTTTATCACTTTTTAAATATCACTCCATTCATTCAATATGGGAGATGCTAGTGTGCGCCACTCTAGCTTTCAGTGAAAATCGATTAATGCACTTTTTCACTGAACAAACTTATCTAAAATCATCATACTTTCACCTCCAAACTACTTTTAAACTTCAAATGGTACAGATACTTCCCCTTCATAAATCATCAAAACATTTCATCGGTAAACAAATTACTTTGAGTTATGACGATTTGTTCGAGACTAGGTACTAAACTTTTTCCCATACAACCCCATGTTAATTTTCAAAACTCCGATTAGGCTTTTTCTAAACTTTCATGTGTTTTAAACTGTCATAACTCTTAGACTTTTTTGTAAATCCACACAATTTTATATCGTAGCGATCAGCAAACAAAGTTTTCAGATAATTGATTGGTTAAAGATTTTTGGAGTAATGACCATCACTTTTTCACTGAACAAACTTGTCTAATATCCTAATACTTTCATCTAGAAACTCAATTTAAGCCTCAACTGGTAGAGATACTTCCCATTAATGAAACCTCAAAATATCTCATAGTTCAACAAATTATTTTTCGAGTTATGACAATTTGCTCGAGACTAGGTACTGATATTCCTCTCATTGAACCCCATTATAATTTCCTCAACTCCGATTTCGCTTTTTCTAAATTTTCATGTTTTTAACTTGTCATAACTCTGACAATTTCTCATGAATCCACACAAGTTTATGTCATAGCGATCAACAAGGGGTCCTCTCCCACACAAGCTTTTCAGAAAAGTGATCAGTAAATAATTTTGGAAGTTATGACTGTTTGTTTGAGAGGTATGACACAGAGATTTTATATAAGACATGGCAGTTGGATTTGTGAGCTGAAATTAAACCCATTAGATCTATTGTTCCCATAGTACCACAGATGTACCTGGCAGGACAATTTTTTCGACCTACTGCCATGAAAATCAACAGGCTCATCCCAGGTCCCACAGATGTACCTGGCAGGACAATTTTTTCGACCTACTGCCATGAAAATCAACAGGCTCATCCCAGGTCCCACAGATGTACCTGGCAGGACAATTTTTTCAACCTACTGCCATGAAAATCAACAGGCTCATCCCAGGTCCCACAGATGTACCTGGCAGGACAATTTTTTCGACCTACTGCCATGAAAATCAACACTCTGCACTTGATGCCATTGGGGCCCTGGCAGTATCTGACAAGGCACAGAGGCCCCTGTCAGGGAAATGAAAGTATTTAAGTAAATTTTCAAATTATAGCCCCAAAATTAGGTCGGCTTGGTCCCGGATCCACCCTGAAGTGACAATCGATGAACATGTCACACCGGAGGTTCTGAGGTGACCTGTTATGCCTTTGGGACCCCTGAGGTGCCCAACTGGTCACTGGGGCCCCTGCTAAAGTCATCGAAAATAACTCAAGTAGTGTTTGACCTATGGCCATGAAATTCTGAAAACTTGGTCCCGGCTGCACCCTGAGGTGACATGTGATGCCTTTGGGGCCCTTGAGGACCCTGACTGGCCACCAGGGTCCCTGCAAGGTCATTGACCATAAGTCAGTTATCGACCTACGGTCGTGAAATTTGGCATGCTTTGTCCCGGGTGCAATCTGAGTCGAGATGTGATGCCCATGGGGTCCTTGAGGGTCTCGGCTGGGCACTGGGGCCCCTGGCTGGTCAACTCATATGGTTTCTGACCTACAACCAAGAAATTTGGCAGGCTTACTCCCGGGTCCAATCTGAGGTGACATGTCATGCTTTAGCGGTTCTTAAGGTCCCCAGCTGGTAACTGGGGCCCCTGGAATGTCATTTAACGTATCTCAGTCAGTTTTAGACCTACCGTTTTGTAGTTCAGCAGGATTGGTCCCGGTTGGACCCTTAGGTGACACCCTGGCAAAACAAGGACTACAGTTTTTGAGCTTTTTCTGTTTTTTTGAGCTACAAACACGAAATTGGGCTTGATCGGACCTGGGCTCACCGAGACCCAGATTGCACTCTTTGATCACTTTCTATCACTCTTTAAATATCACTCCATTCATTCTGCATGGGAAAAGCTAAAGTGCGCCATTAGCTTTCAGTGAAAATCCATTAATGCAATTTTTCACTTGTCTAAAATCCTGATACTTTCACCTAGAAACTCCATTTAAACAGCAAATGGTAGAGATACTTCCCCTTCATAAATCATCAAATTATTTCATCCGTACACAAATTATTTTATAGATTATCATTGCGCGGCCCCTCAAAATCCCATTGGCACCAAAAGCACAAGCACACCATTCCCGTATGGCCTCTATGTCCATGCCGAATTCGGTGACCGTAGCTCAAAAATTGAGAGCCGTGAAAACGGTACAAAATTTGGACAAGATGAATTAAATATAACTAGATGGAAAACGTTCGTGGACGAATTTGAGGTTGGCTTGAAAAATCGCCCTTACCCGTAGGCCTAAAGGGCATCACATCTCACCTCAGATTGCACCCGGGACCAAACCCGCAAAATTTCGTGGCCGTAGGTTGAAAACTGACTGAGTTACGGTCATTGGCCCACCCAGGGGCCCCAGTGCCCAGCCGGGGTCCACAGGGGCCCCATGGGCATCACATGTCACCTCAGATTGCACCCGGGACCAAGCCTGCCAAATTTTGTGGCCGTAGGTTGAAAACTGACAGAGTTACGGTCATTGGCCCACCCAGCGGCCCCAGTGTCCAGCCGGAGTCCATAGGGGCTCTTTTGGGTCCTTTGGACTGCTTTATAGCTATGTATATAGTGCTATATGCTATATGGGTCAGTGAGATCAGTGGACCTGTGTATATAGAGCAGATCTGTGTTGATAGAGAGAAGAGGTACTTTTCCCCTGAGTGTGTGAGATTTGAACAATCCGAAAACACCACTGTGACCCGTGAAAACGGTACAAAATCTAGGACAAGAAGAATAAATTAATTAAATATAATAAGATCTTGGAAAACAGTATGTTGGCTTTTCCAAGCCAACCTAATAATAATAATAATAATAATATATAGAATAACAGTATGTTGGCTTTTTCGAGCCAACCTAATAAGTTCTAGGAAAACAGTATGTTGGCTTTTTCAAGCCAACCTAATAAAGCTACACAAAATAGTGTAACACTTATGTACAAGACAATACCTAAAGAAATAGTTTAATTTATTACAATTTACAAACGTTTACAATCAGTACAAAAATGGCATTATATGCATGGTCAGAACAGCAAAACTTATTACAACAACTTAAAATGTAAACAAATCCTATCAATTTAGGAACATGAAACTGCATTCATAAGCTTGAATGGGGCAAAAAAAACATAATTTATGTAATTTGAAGACGTCATTGTGACTTACATCTTTGAACATGTGTCTAAATTTACTAGGGAATTCAGCTTGAGGTAATCCACACTACAGAAATTCAGGGAAAACCCTCCAAGGTACTCAAAGTACAAATAAGACCGCAACATGAAAAATTCAACAAAGGGATCAGAGGGTTTTCTGTAAAATAACAATGGCCTTGTTTGACTTTTAATATACCAATTAAAATCAATGGCTCCTTTTGGTACATGCTGATTTTTTAATAACTGTTTCTACTTTCAAAGATTGAAACCCCAATACATGAGCTTAGAAAACAGGACTAAGCATACTGTTCAAAAGAACATATCCAAGGCATTAAGATCAGTATTCTCAATTGCAGACTTTCCCAACGTTGATCCTGAGATGAACTCATCAAGAAAGTCATCATTGGTGGAGGATGGATTGTTCACAGGTTGCTCTGGAAACACAGGAGACAAGTCCCACTTGGCTTTTAACAAATTATCTTGTGGTATGCTTTCTGATGTTCCTGCACCTTGTTCGTTGTTCAGCTTGTCCATAAGGTCTGTGCTATCGGGTGACAGGTTGCTGGTACTCGTGGTTGGAGATAGCAGCTCAGCAAAAAAATTATCATATGCTGGGCTATCAAATGCTGATGTACTTGAGGTGACAGAGTATGGTGAGCAGACATCAGTGCTGTCTGGCCTGGGAACTGACTCACTTTCGTCTTTACTCAGTATTTGATTTAGCTTTGCCAGTTTTTTCTTTTTGGCCTTCAGCTTTTTCAGAAGCTTGATTCTGAGGGCATCAGTAGTAGACACAACTGTCATGGTTGTTGACAAATTTAGGGTGTCTCTGCCAGCACACTTTGGGAGTACAGATGCTTGACCTGGAGCAGCTGGACAGGTGAAAGACTTCTGTGGAAGTGAAACAGTGGATGGTTTCACAAGTGGACTCCTCAAAAGTCCACCACGTAAAATTGGATTTGGTGGATTCTTGCCTTTATAACCACCAAAAAGCTCAGCAGGCTTGGCAGGTAAGGCCTCACTGCTTTCACACCTCAGGTCAGGCTTCAATGAAGGATCAAAATGTACCCTAAATGGGGTGGACTGATGGCATTGAATTAGTAACAGGTTGGATGCACTGGAGTTTGAGGAGTTTAAGGCAGTTCGACTATGACTCTTTTGTGTAGGCTCCACTGCTTCTGAAGCTAATGTATCCTCTACCGAGGGGAGAATTACCTTTAGTGTAGACAAAACTTCCTCAGAGTTAGTCATTTTTTTGTTTGGAAGGCATGGAGAGCTTTCATCTAACAGTGGAGGAACATTTGTGACAATAGACTCAGCAGGCCCTACTACACTGTCCTTGGTATTGGGGAAAGGCTTTCCTTCAGCATCTAATTTGACCTCAACCAGTGTGAGAGTGACAATATCGCTATGAGAAAGACCCTCAAATGTATCAAGCAGTGTGGTACTGCCTATAGAAGAATCCAGCGTGTTGACCTCATTCTTATCATCATTTACAGTCAAGGCCTCTACAATACATCTGTCATCTGGTACTGAATCAATATGTTGAAAGTTGCCACCTTCATTACAACTTTTAAGTGTATCCTCAGTAAGAAGAGGTTCATTAAGCAGGGAATCATTTTGAGACCCTGCCTCCCAGAACACAAGGTGCAACTGATTGGCTGGGAGTGTAAGCCTTTTATGGGGTATGCAGTTGGGGTACTTCAAATCATCAAACTCCAACCAGGATCCTGTGGAAAAATGGAATATCATCAGCATTAACTCTTTTAAAAATAATGGGTCATAGGGCTGGGGAATACGACAACTTAAACAGCTACTGGCAATATCTAATGCAACATTCATTGCTAATTTTTGAGAGACAATGATGACCTACACAGGGAAGGAAAAAGGGTAGAAGGGTAAATTTACGTAGCTTGTAAAAAGGCCATAACATTATATTTACAAGAAACATGCTATAAATGAACAAATAAGTTTAGTAACAGCAGATTATCAGAAAGAGCTATTCACTCATGCTTTAAAAATAAGTGAGAAAATAGACAGAGCAGCTTACATTTCTTATTGAAAAAGTAACATTCAGGTTTTGTACATTATACATTTAAGACAGTCACAAAAGTAACTGGAATTTTACCTGCCCTAAAAATAACACTTTTCAGATTACCTAACCTTGTCCAAATGTTTATGTTAAATACTACAAATACACACAGGACATCACAATAGGTCAGCTTAATGAAGTGCTAGAAAAAGTACACGTCGTCAGACAGACAGACATTGATATGTAGTTCTTCTTCTTCTTCTTCTTCTTTCGGCTTCTCCCTTTATCAGGGGTCGCCACAGCGAGTTAAAAGTTTCCACCTCTCCCTGTCCTCCACGTCCTCTACTCTCACCCTAACTCCCTGCATATCTTCATTCACCACAACCATGTAACTCCATCTCCTCTTTGGTCTTCCCTCTCCTCCTTGACTGCCAGCTTCCATCTCCAACATCCTCCACCAATATTCCACTATCCCGTCCTCTTGCACATGTCCAAAACCGAATCTCATCCTTCCCTCTCGGATTTGGTCCTCCCAATTTTCCAACCTTGTGCTGCCCTCTGATGATCTCATTCCTAATCCTGTCACCCTAGACACTCCCAAATAAACCTCTACATCTTAATTCTGCTTCCACCGGGGGGGGGGGGGGGGGGGGGGTGCGCGGACGGTCGGGGTGGGGGCTGCTTCCGTCTCTTTGTCAGTGCCCCTGCTGTCTCTAAGCCCTAAACAAGGCTGGTCTCACTACTCTCTTATAAATCTTTCCTTTCACTTTTGCTGCGACCCTTTTGTCACACAGCACTCCTGACACTCTTCTCCACCCACTTCATCCTGTCTGAACTCTCTTCTTTATCTCCTTTCTGCACTCCCCATTTCCTTGGACAGTTGGATCCCAAGTACCTGAACTCCTGGACCTTTGTGACCACTGATCCCTGTAGCCTGACTGTTCCACCTGCCTCCCTTTCATTTACACACAGGTATTCTGTCTTACTACAGTTGACTTTCATTCCTCTCCTTTCCAGATTACACCTCCACCTCACCAAGTTCTCTTCTACCTGTTCCCTGTTCTCACTACAGATCACAATGTCGTCTGCAAACATCATAGTCCATGGCGATTCCTGTCTGACCTCATCTGTTAGTCTGTAGATCACCAGAGCAAATAAGAAGGGACTCAGGGCCGATCCTTGATGCAGTCCCACCTCTACCTTGAAGCTATCTGTCACTCCTACAGCACATCTCACCGCTGTCACGCTGTTGTCATACATGTCCTGCACTAATCTAACGTACTTTTCAGCCACTCGAGACTTCCTCATACACCACCACAGTTCCTCCCTTGGCACCCTGTCATAAGCTTTCTCCAAATCCACAAAGATGCAGTGTAGCTCTTTCTGACCATCTCTATACTTCTCCATCAGCAGTCTCAAAGCAAAAATCGCATCCATGGTGCTCTTCATTGGCATGAAACCATACTGTTGTTCACTCACTGTCACCTCCTGTCTGAGCCTAGCTTCCACAACTCTCTCTCAAATCTTCGTTGTGTGGCTCATCAACTCTATATACATCACCCTTCTGCTTAAAAATCGGTACAACTAAACTTTTCCTCCATTCCTCCGGCATACTCTCATTCACCAGAATTCCATTGAATAATCTACTCAAAAACACCACTCCCAGCTCTCCTAGACTTTTCCATACCTCAACCGGTATGTCATCAGGTCCCACTGCCTTTCCGTTCTTCATCCTTTTCAAAGCTTTCCTCACTTCGTCCTTGCTAATCTTTGCTACATCCTGTTCCACAATTTCTACGCCATCCAACCTTCTTTCCCTTTCATTTTCTACATTCATCAACTCCTCAAAATACTCCTTCCATCTTTCCCTCACCCTCTCCTCACTTGACAGTACATTTCCATTTCTATCCTTGATCACCCTGACATGCAGCACATCGTTTCCAGCTCTATCTCTGTCTTGCCAGCAGATACAACTCCTTCTCTCCTTCCCTACTGTGTAACCTTTCATATAACTCATCGTAGGCCTTCTGCTTGAGCTTTGATACCTCCCTTTTTGCCCTACTCTCTTTAGTCCTGTCCCTGTCCCATTTCTTCTTAGCTGACCTCTTTCTCTGAATAACCTCCTGCACTTCCTCGTTCCACCACCAGGTTTCCTTTTCATCCTTTGCCTGTCCAGAAGACACACCCAGTACCTTTCTACCGGTCTGTCTAATTACTGTTGCTGCTAACACTCTTTCCTATCACCCAAAGCCTTTCTCAGCTCCACTCTGAACTCCTTACAACATTCTTCCTTTCTCAACTTCCACCATTTGGTCCTCTGCTCTGCCTTTGTCCTCTTCCTCTTCCTAACCACCAGAGCCATTCTGCACACCACCATCCAATGCTGCCTAGCTACACTCTCCCCAGCCACTACCTTACAATCACCAATCTCTTTTAAGCAACCTCTTCTACATAGGATGTAGTCTACCTGTGTGCTCCTCCCTCCACTTTTATAAATCACCCTATGCTTCTCCATCTTTTGGAAATATGTGTTAACCACAGCCATTTCTATCTTCTTTGCAAAATCCATCACTATCTGTCCTTCTAGGTTCCTTTCCTTAACAAAAAACCTGCCCATCACTTCCTCAACTCCTTTATTACCTTCACCAACATGACCATTGGAATCTGCACCAATCACCAGTCTCTCCTCCCTGGGAATGCTGTCAACCACTTCATCTAACTCCACCCAGAATCTCTCTCCTCTAACTCACACCCAACTTGTGGTGCATAGCCACTAACAACATTCACCATTACACCCTCAATTTCCAGCTTCAGACATATTATCCTATCTGACACCCTTTTCATCTCAACGACATTCTTTACACAGTCCTCCTTCAGGACCACACCAACTCCATTTCTCTTCCTATCCACACCATGGCAGAACAGTTTAAACCCTGCACCAATGCATCGAGCCTTGCTACCCTTCCACCTTGTCTCCTGCACACACAAAACATCGACCTTTCTCCTCTGCATCATATCAGCCAGCTCTCTACCTTTTCCCTTCATCTCCCTGACATTTAGGTTGCTACCCCTCAGTGCTTATACTCTACTCTGGCCCCTCCCTGATTTCTCCTCTCTTCCTCCTCACACCTTCCCTCCTCTTCGTCTTCGGCAACGTAGTCCAATTTCCTCTGGTTGCCCTGTTTGCTACCAGTCCAGTGGCGGTCGTTGTTTAACCCGGAGCCGCGACCGAGTCCGGTTGGTGAAATTATTATGAACTCGCATACTGTATTTGGCAAATGTTTTACACCGGATGCCCTTCCTGACGCAACCCTCACCATTTATCCGGGCTTGGGACCGGCACTAGAAATACCCTGTCTGAGCAAACTAGCGGCTGGTTTAGACATTGATATGTAGTTAAAAAAAAAATTTACAGTAAAAGTAGATACCTTCAGGCTGGTGGATCCATGTGACAAAGTGCTTGAGTAGCTTATTGTATTGTATAATAGCTCTGATGTTGTAGTGTGTGCCTTTGAAATCAAATGAATATCTAGAGACATCCCTCCGTGGCAATCCCTCCACAAAATGCAGGACAAATACTGAAGAAATTCTAGATTAGATATAATGGCATAAATAAAAATGTAGGTAAAACAAATATGACTTCAATAAAAATATAAAATACCACAAAAAACAATAACAATTCAGCAGAAGGGAAAACACAAGTGTCTTACCTCTCTAAAACTAATTTCCTCCTCTGGTTCTTAAGAAGACAACTGTTGCATGGTGCTCGGTGGACTGCTCCAAGAGGATGCCAATCAGCCACAACCTGTGTAAACGTTGTTACAGTCTCTTTCACCCTGTAAAAAGAAGACATTAGTGTGTAAATGCTATTTACATAAACCTATACTAGAAACATATAAACATCATATATGATAATCATTTCATCATTTATTCATTCACTTTCTTATCCACGTCCTGGACAGGGTCGTAGGAGAGCCGGTGGCTTAGGGTGTGACAGAAATTACTGTAGTCACTGTCTCACACCCTCTCATCTGCCTTATTCTGATAACCATTGTTCTTCCCATCCTGTCTCACACTTCAAATCACCCTGTTCCCCACACCTCTTGGCTTCCTATCCTGTCTCCCTTCACCTTTTTGTATTTTCTATCCACCAACATCCTTGGTCTGCATCACACCTCTTCCACCAACATCTGACTATCACACCCCTTTAAGAAGTATGTATTTCAGAATGCTAAGAATTATGTATTTCAGAATGGTGATCTACGCTGCTGTACCCATACATGATCCTCAGTATGTGTAAATAAACTCCTATGCTGATGGTCCCTTCTCCTGACTCCTGAGAAGCTGAATTTCTAACAACTTGGTGCCGTGACCCGGATGGCAAACTGAAACCTACTCGGTGAGTAAACGCCATTTCGAACCTAGGAGAAATTTAGGCTGGAGTCATTAAAGTGTTTAGTGTAGTTTTAGCTCGTATCCTCTCATTAAACAAAGAGAGAAGTCTATTTTTGTGTTACACTGCATTTGTAACTGGTACCCTCTTGGTAATCAAGGGAAGTGCGTGTTACCACATTAAGTAACTGTTATCCTCTTTATTTGAAATAAAGGGACGTATGTTTGTTACTGTATTTTTGTAACTGTGATCCCCTCTGACTCGAGGAACGTGTATGTCGTTACAGCGTTTGTAACTGTTTTCCTCTCTTTGAATGAGAGACGTTTGATTTCTTACTGTTTGTAAGTAGTGATCTGTAAGCAAAGGAGAAGTTTGTTGTTGAAGGTTGGTGTTAGGAAATTTGTTGATTGTTGTTTCCTGAAGGGAAATAAGACTGTTTGTTACTGTTACTGCATTTGCAACTGCTATTCTAATTGAAAATTGTGAAAATTCTGTGTTACTGCTGATACTGTCGCTTTTATGCTGTAATTGTTCTTCTGTTTCCTCACCATGTCTAGTACAGTCAAAAATTCTCAGAATCTTGGTAAAGATTATTGGAAACCTCTTAACTATAAAAACAGCGCCTTAGTTAAGGGAGGAACTGAAATTCCTCAGTGGACCGATTCAGATTTTGAAACATTAAACAATAACATAGTGAAGAAACATATTACTGAACAAGAGAGGGCCCAGTACTTCTCATCCAAAGGCTTCTCTGCTGATAGAGAATCGACTCTTGCTGAGTGTAAAACAGCTTTAGGTTATGGCCTCAAGCACAATTCAGCTAAGGAATGTCTTTTTGTTATTAAGCAATACTGGGAATGCAAGTAGAAATTTATGGATAAAAAGTTTTAAAAAAAGCTGAAGGAAAGATTGTAGAGCTAACTACTGAATGTACCAAGCATAAAACAGCTACCATAAATGCCCAGAGAACATGTGAGAAACTTCAGCGATCACTCTCACATGCTGAACAACAACATGCAAAATGTAAATCTATGCCAAAACGTCAATGTCGACCACCACCTGTAGCTCCTCCACCAGGCCAGCCATGCTACACTGAAGAAGAAAATCTTCCTGCATCAAATAGGTTGTACCCAGAATTAGCTACAAATGCCAGGGGTACTGATACTGACCACTCGGATGGATCAGAATCTTGGTTATCTGACGATGACTCTGACCACGCTAGTGCTAGAGCATATTTTTCAGGATGTGCTCAGATGAGACCAGTAACAACCATATCATCTGAGGTACTTAATCGAGGAGGTGAAATTAAGGAACTAGAGTACAGGTCAGCCATGCCCCTATAGATGCAGCCACATTAGACAAACTTTCCAAAGAATTTAAACACCCAATGGAAATGGGACTTAATTTTATTTATCTCATGGAGAAAAAAAAGAAACCTTTATTCATTACATCCAAATGATGCTGTAGCTATAGCAAGCCAAGTGCTAAACATAACAGATAGCAGGCAGCTTTCCAGCAAGGTGTTGGATGGTTTAGGTGAGAGAAGCCAGGACATCGATCAGGGGTGGAGAATAATTAGGGAATGGATTAGCCATAAGTGTCGCAAAACCACTGACTGGAGGCAGATAACCCGTTGTAAACAAAGGAAAGGGGAATCAGCTTTAGAGTACTGTGAGCGGTTTGATAGAGTTTTTCTGCGCCATTGTGGGATTGATAAATACAAGTGTGATAACATTGACCACACAACGGATGGTCCCCACTTTGGACAGCTGGTTGAATCTCAGACCAGATCTCAGACAGGCCTTAGTAACAGCTCTTCCAAACTGGCAAAAAACTAAATGGGTTGATCTTAAAAATGAACTCAAACGCTTGGACATGGATCTAGAACCAAACCATGTTCCAGCATCCATACTCAGAATAGGTCTAACCCTAGTTCCAGTCAGATGTTCTATAAGCAGAAAAAGGAGTGTCACTATTGACAAAAAATAGGTCATTTTGCTAAAGATTGTCATCAGAGACATGCAGATAATCACAAAAAGGGCATAAAAATGAAGGATAGATAAGAGGATTTTCCTCAGGAACAAACAGCAGGGAGTCCTTTTCAGGGAATATCACAGGACCAGTTGGATATGATAATCAAGGCAGTGCATTGTTACACAGGGGTGTCAACAATCCCCTTTGCCCCAGCTTTAAAATAATTTGCCCTGCCGTTTCAGCCCATCTATGTGCTATCAGTAAAGTTTTTGAGAACCGTCTTTTTGTTGATGTTCAAATCAGGGATGTTCAAATGATGTTCAAAAATGTTTCATTTCTTGTAGACACAGGAGCTCAAATTAGCACACCGTCAGAAACAGTTTGTCAATCTTTAGCAGTACCTTTAACTAACAGACACATCACAGCTGAGGGAATAGAAAATGCTGGTATTTCCTTAAGTTTATCTGCACCTTTATATGTTAATCAAGGGCCTAAAACTATTTAATGGCAGTTTTTGGTAGGAAAAGTTGAAAACATTTTTGGGATGGATTTTCTGAGGGAACTGAACTGCTCTTTGTCAATATTTGCTAATTCTTGTGTTTGGAACATTGCTTCTTTAAAACAGTCTTGACTTAGGTGATCATATGATTTGGTCTGAAGATAAGGATGATTGTGGCCTTTTATATATGGAACCAGTTGTCCTCACAGGTCAGCAACCTCCTTGCAATAAACAGTATCCCATTAATAGTGAAGCTTTGCAGGGTATTCGGCCCATCATTTTATCAGCTTGAGAAAAGAGGCATTTTGGTGAAAACACACAGTTCGTCTAATAGTTCCGTATGGCCAGTTCATAAGGCTAATGAAAGTTGGTGACTAACAGTAGACTATAGGGTAGCTAATCAGCATATTGACAAGCTAACTCCACTGGTTGCTGATCCATCTACCATCTATGATGGTATTCCCACATCCAACAAAGTTTTCTCTGTCACCGATATGGCCAACGGCTTTTGGTCAGGACCATTAGCATCAGAAAGCCAGTCATGGCTTGCTTTTACAGTTGGCAATACACAATATCAATGGACGAGACTGCCACAGGGGTTACATAATAGTCCCACTATTTATCGTCAAGAACTCAGAAAACATCTCTCTCAACCAGAGCACATTTTGCAGTCATCTGCCATAATTCAGTATGTTGATGACATTTTATTGAGTAGTGAGAATGAAGAAACACATGACAAAGACATGAGGGCACTTCTTGATTTCTTGGCCAGCTAAGAACACAAGGCCAGTTGTGATAAAGCTCAGTTGTGTTGTGATGGCGTGCAATATTTGGGACAATGGATTACACAGGGTTCCAGAGAAATTTTGCCTTCTAGAAGTTCTGCAATTAATGCAATGTCACTGGCGACTACAGTGCACAAATTGCGAGCTTTCTTAGGTCTATGTAATTACTGTAGACCTTGGATAGATTCTCACGCCGCTATTTCACAACCACTATACGATCTGCTCAAAGGTAATCCTGGACAACATGATCCCGTTGTACATACAGATGATAGCACAACTGCTTTTGTGAAGCTAAAACCACCCTTGGTGTCTGCACCTACTCTTGGCCTGTATGACCCAACCAAGCCTTTTACCATCTTTGTACATGAAGATTGTGGCTTCATGACATCCTGCCTAACTCAGGAACATGGTGATATGCAACGTCCAGTAGCAGATTTGGATGGGCAGTAACTGACAGCTTCCGAACTTTAGCCAGCAGTAGTCTTCCTCCCTCTTGTTCAGCCCAGCAGGCTAAGTTAGTGGCTCTAACTGAAGCATGTAAAGTTGCATCAGGTAAGAGGGCTACCATTTACACAGATTCTCGCTATGCATTTGGGGTTGCCCATGACTTTGGGCACTTGTGGAGCCATCGTGGTTTCCTGATAGCTGCAGGTACCCCAGTTAAGAATGCTGATTTGGTGCAGAATCTTTTGGATGCTGTTAATTTACCCGCAGATCTAGCTATTGTGAAAGTGAAAGCGCATAGTGGAAGCTTTACATTTGAAGCACAAGGCAACAGACTTGCTGATGAAGCGGCAAAAAGGGCTAGTTTTTTACCACCAGCAAGCATTGCATTACTTAGTAACACAGAGTGTAATACTAAGGACATCTCTTCAATTCTTAAGTTGCAGTCCGACTCTCCAAACTGGGAACTCTGGACATGGCTCGACTCCGGTGCAAAAGTTGCTCCAGATGGTATCTGGACCAAAGGGGGAAAGCTTGTTGCACCCGAATCATTATTTCCCTACCTAGCTACACAGATACATTCTTTAGGCCACATTGGGGTGAAAAAGATGGTCAATCAATTTTCTCATTCCTGGTGGAATCCTAAATTCAGGGAACAAGACCAAGTAGTTGTTAAAATTGTGTTGCATCTAAACAAGTTAATGCTGCACCTCGGATGCAAACTCCTGTCATTAAAACAGTGACACCTCCAGGCCCGTTCAGAAATTTACATCACTTTACCTAAATGCAAGGGAAAACAAGATGTTTTAATCATAATTGACAAGTTTTCTTACTGGGTTGAGGCCTATCCAACTTCTAAAGGTACTGCCACACACTGCTAGGATGCTAGTGCAGGATTTCATTCCCAGGTGGGGGCTTCCTGGGCAAATTGAGTCTGATCAGGGAACTCACTTCACCGGACAAGTAGTACAGGCAGTTTGTAAACTTCTGAATGTGAAGATCACAAGCCTCAGGACAGGTAGAGCGTACAAACCGCATAATCAAAGAACGACTGACTAAACTTCCCACTCAGGGTGTGAAGTGGACTGCGGCCTTGCCAGCTGTACTTTGTAGTACAAGGGCAACTAGCAACAAAACTGTTGGGTTTAGCCCTTATGAAGTTCTGACAGGTAGACCTATGTTAGTTCCAGGTGTGCTTGATCTCCGTAAAGCTGATATGCATTTGCTGTCAGATGCACTTCTTAACTACTGCCAAACGCTCACGCAAGCAATACAGGCAGCTCACAATCAGATCAAAAGCACTTGGGGCAAACCAGCTAAAGGAGGTCACACTATAATTCCAGGTCAATGGGTCATGGTGAGGAAACACGACAGACAGTCCTTAGAACCTAGATGGGATGGTTTTTGCTAATTACTGATTCAGCAGTAAAGTGTGAAGGAAAGAAAACATGGATTCATGTTTCTCATTGTAAGGTTGTGTCTGCTCCTCAGAACTGAGTGGAAGAAACTCAATTCTGTGATGAACAGTTCACTGCGCATGTTTCACTGTATATCCCACAGAACCACATAGAAGCTAGATGGTGGGAGAACTGAGTCCATCTCCACAAGACCTGCGCAGCCGACTGACAGCATGACCAGCAAACCACAGATTAGTGTGCCTCCACAACGATCTAGATGTCCCGTCAACTGATGAACAACAGCGATGTGACATCTCACCACATGACAGCAAATCATCCAAGCTTCCTGACCTGCATCCATACATTTTTCATCCACAAACTTCAGAACTTGGCTGCATGAACTTCGGCATAACATAAAATAGGCACTGGCCTGTTTTGTATAGTTATGGACCTTTTAATGGTTTGGGTGGCACGGTGGCGTATGTGACTAGCACAGTCGCCTCACAGCTCCAGAGATATCAGTTTGATCCTGCAGCTTGAAGACAGTTCCAGTGACCCTTGGTTCGATCTCGTCCTCCAACTCTGTGTGGAGTTTTGCATGACCTCCCAGTGTCCGTGTAGGTTTTTCCCGGGTACTCCAGTTTCCTCCCACATTATAAAAACATGCATTAGGCTAACTGGTTACTCTAAATTGACCAGCCAACATTAGGTGTTGCAAGACACCGGTTGGAATTTACTCCATATTCTACTTCTTACTGTTTATATGTAACAATTTTGTGATTCTCCATTAGGGAGAATCAAAGGGGGAATTGAGAGAAATTCTAGTAGTCACTGTGTCACACCCTCTCGTCTGCCTTATTCTGATAACCATTGTTCTTCCCATCCTGTCTCTCTCACTCTAAATCACCCTGTTCCCCACACCTCTTGGCTTCCCAGCCTGTCTCCCTTCACCTTTTTGCATATTCTATCCACCAACATCCTTGTTCTACATCACACCTCTTCCACCAACATCTGACTATCACACCCCTTTAATCTCCACCTCTTTCTCTTACCCCCTTCCTGTCAAACCTAGGGTACATAAAGCTCGCTAAGAAGTATGTATTTCAGAATGGTGATCTACGCTGCTGTACCCATACATGATCCTCTGTATGTGTAAATAAACTCCTATGCTGATGGTCCCTTCTCCTGACTCCTGAGAAGCTGAATTTCTAACAGGTGCAACGCAGGAACAACCCTAGACAGGATGCCAATCCATCATAGGTCAGACACTCTTGCACGCGCGCGCACACACACACACACACACACACACACACACACACACACACACACACACACACACACACACACACACACACACACACACACACTATGGCCAATTTGGCGTAATCAGTTAACTTAACAGACATGTCTTTTTACTGTGGGAAGAAGCCAGAGCACCCACATGGACACAGGGGGCACATGCAAACTCCACACAGAAAGAAGCCAGACC
The DNA here is from genome assembly GCA_025084515.1 of Ancistrus triradiatus. Lineage (NCBI taxonomy): Eukaryota > Metazoa > Chordata > Actinopteri > Siluriformes > Loricariidae > Ancistrus > Ancistrus triradiatus. Next base: position 117,158 of record JAJAGP010002115.1, on the reverse strand, counting down.
AGTCCACCAAGCCACCCATATGATATCAACCAACTCAAAATCAGTTTCTGGCATATCATGACTACAGTCAGCTCGAGAACTATTGGCATGCCTGGTGATGTCGTCTAAAGGGGTACCGAATAAACATCTTTGTGGTTAATTGAATTAACTAGAAATTCTAGAACACCAGAAATTCTTATTAACAAACTGTAACTAAAACATGTTTCAGTCTGTTACATTCACCTGAATGAGACAAGATTATAATTAAAGGTGTTGAATGCTGTGTGCTGATCAAGCAATGACTACAAAAAAGCTAGCCAAATGAAAATGTCCAGATCACTGTTAGAGCAACAGCTAACACTTTAGAAGGCACAGAAAAATGCTGGTGTCTCCCTAGGTTTTTGAATGTTGTCAAGGAAATCATACCAAAGCACAAGTCAAACCAAAATATTTTCCTCCACCAAGTGGTGGATCTAGCAGAAGAGTCCCTAGGTCTAGTGAATGCATATAATGAAAGTAGGGCTGCAACAACGAATTGATAAAATCGATTATAATCGATTATTAAAAAAGTGTCGACAACGAATTTCATTATCGATTCGTTGTGTCGCATAATTTGTGTCCCCCCCGCCTTATCATATCCGCTTACGTTACTTGCGGCACTTCGTCAACGCTGGAAAAAAAAATGAACGAGCGATTGAACGATGCGAGGCGGAGCCAGCACGGACGCGGAACATTCAAAACTTGGCGTTTAAAATTAAATACATTCTACAAATGAAACATGACCGGTGCAGAGGAGGACGTTCGGCTTAAGTCCTCAAAAGTGTAGGAGCACTTCACGTTTCACACAACTAAACAATGTGTAACATGCAAAAGTGATATGACCTGGCACGGGAGCGGCACGGTGCTGATACAGCCCTCGAAACGGAAACATGTTGCAGTCACCGATGAGGATGAAAGGAGCTCAGCAACAGCGTAAGTCACCACAATATCCCTGAGTTTGTTCCATTTTGAAGTGAAAAAACGTAACGGCGCACTCACACTATGCGAACGGGAATAGCACGGTTGATGCTTGTTAGCTGGATAATGACAGTGATGTCGTTAACAGAGACAGATATCCTATATTGGCCAGGCTAGCGAAGTCCTATTTATGCATTCTTGGTACTTCAACACTGTCTGAGCGTTTATTTTCTGCGGCAGAAAACGGTCTCTAAAAAGAGAGTCAGCTTTAGTCTGGAGCATCCTGACATGCTAACATTTTTGGATTGCAATGCAAGTTCCTAAAGAAAGGGAGTGAATGACTTTGTATGTAGTGCTTGCATCAGAAATGCACTTATTTTTCTTTATTATTTAATTTGTTATTTTAATTTTTAATAAATTTAATTTATTATTATTCATTTATTGTAAGCACTTATTTTCTCTGTTATTTAATGTTATATTTCTGAATAAAGACATGGAAAGGTTTTTTTTTTTTTTTTTACCTGATTCATTGAAAAAAATAACTGACCGATCGATTATTAAAATAATCGTTAGTTGCAGCCCTAACTGAAAGCAACATGCATTAATGTGTAATGTGTGTACAGACAGCTGTAACTGTTTCACATGAGCTACCTAGTGTTGAGTTCGTATCCACAGGATGTGCATTTGAATTCCCATTGACCAACATGTTGGAAGTAGCCATTTGCCCAGTCATCTGACCTTAGGAGAAGGGGAAGAGCGAAGACAGGTGTCTCTTTCTGACCTGCAAAACAAGGTAGCAGTTTGGATTTATATAAATTCAAGAACACAAAAAAGAGAGCTCAGAGATAATTAATAATTGCAATGAATTAACGACCTTGATTTAAAAAATAATAATAATAATAATAAAAAAAAAAAAAAAGGAGCCGTTGGAATCGAATGAAACTTTATAGGTGTGAACATAATGATGAAGTAAGTGTTTACAATATTAGAGCAAAATGATAAGTTTATTGGGGAAAACTGTACAATTGAAAGGAGCATCTAGAGCACCTCTAGCCTAGATACAAGGTGAGATATGGTTGGGCATTGGAAGCAAACGGGTTCCTAATTATATCCTGTGGCACATTTGCCAACAGATATTATAGCTGGCCCTGTAAATCATCATCCATCACACCGGCAGGTGCGGCAGTGTGTCACTCCATGGCAAAGGCAGGACTGATGTGCTCACCGCAAGGCCTCCATACTGAATCCCAACCATCTTCTGACCCCAGATAGAACCTGGATTTGTCACTAAAGACGACATGGTTCCAGTTCGTAGCACTCCAGGTTTCTCGTTCATGACACCACTGCAATTGAAGGTGACAGTGGCTGGCTCAGCGATATGTGCAGGACGTCCTGCGGCCACGTGTTGCCTCTCATGGCAGGGGTTCCAACTGGTATATTTCAGTGGGATAATGCTCGTCGACACACAGCAAGGGTTTCCCAGGAATTTCTCTGACAATGTCCGGGATACCAGTTTCGGCAACCTACCAGTGTGCAGGATCTACTAGCCCAGTCATATGAAACCTCTAAATGAACCTCTATGCCTCCATGCCCAATCTGATCTCATTTTGTTTCCAGGCTAGAAGTGGCCCAATAGGGTAACTAGAGCCTCCTTTCGATTGTACACTTTTCCCCAAGATAATTATGCTTTCCCTCTAATACTGTGTAATATCACTTACCGTATTTTTCGGACCATAAGGCGCACTTAAAATCCTTTAACTTTCTCAAAAATCGACAGTGCGCCTTTAAATGCGGTGCGTCTAATGTATGAAGTAATTCTGGTTGTTCTTTCCAACCTAGAACCGATTGTAGATGGTACACGGCGCTCATAAATCTGTCTAAATGTTTTAGCACGGCTTTGGTAAGTTACGAAGCTTATGGCCATCGTAGTGCGCAGCATCACGGAGTAATACGGTATGTGCTTCAGCATTAGGGTATGTGCATTCATTCATTAATTTTCGAAGCGGATTTCAAACTCAACGCTATCGGTCACGCAGTACAACATGGAAATAAGAGCAGCTGCGAGAGAATTCAACATTAACGAATCAATGGTACGGAAGCGGAGGAAGCAAGAAGACGCCCTGCGCCAGGTAAAGAAGACCAAACTGAGCTTCCGACGGAACTTAAGAGTTTTGTTTCATTTCATGCGCCCTTATAACCCGGTGCCCGTTATGTATGAAAATAGATCTGCTAGCAGTCGATCACTGATATCGCGCCTTATAACCCGGTGCGCTTTATAGCCTGAAAAATACGGTACATAAATCATTATTACATTCACATACAAAGCTTCATTTGATTTCAACAACTCCTTTTTGTTGAGTTGTTTTTTTTTTCTTCGGCAATGAGTGTACAGTGGGGCAAAAAAGTATTTAGTCAGCCAATGATTGTGCAAGTTCTCCTACTTAGAAAGATGAGAGAGGTCTGTAATTTTTAACATGGGTACACTTCAACTATGAGACAAAGTGAGAAAAAAAATCCAGGAAATCACATTGAAGGATTTTTAAAGAATTTCATTGTAAATCATGGTGGAAAATAAGTATTTGGTCAATAACAAAAGTTCAACTCAATACTTTATTGGCAATGACAGAGGACAAAAGTTTCCTGTAAGTCTTCAAGTTTGCACAAACTTTAGCTGGTATTTTGCCCCATTCCTCCATGCAGACCTCCTCTACAGCAGTGATGTTTTGGGGCTGTCGCTGGGTAACATGGACTTTCAACTCCCTCCACACATTTTCTATGGGATTGAGGTCTGGAGAGTGGCTAGGCCACTCCAGGACCTTGAAATGCTTTTTACGGAGCCACTCCTTCATTGCCTGAGCGGTGTGTTTGGGACCATTGGAAGACCCAGCCACGTTCCATTTTCAATGCTCTCACTGATGGAAGGAGGTTTTGGCTTAAAATCTCACGATACATGGCCCCGTTCATTATTCCCTTTACATGGATCAGTCATTATTCCCCTTTGCAGAAAAACAGCCACCAAAACATGATGTTTCCACCACCATGCTTCACAGTAGGTATGGTGTTCTTGGGATGCAACTCAGCATTCTTCTTCCTCCAAGCACGACGAGTTCACTTTGTCAAAAAGTTCTATTTTGGTTTCACCTGACCACATGATATTCTCCCAAATTCTCTTCTGGATCTTCCATATGCTCTCTGGCAAACTTCAGATGGGCCTGGACATGTACTGGCTTAAGCAGGGGAACATGTCTGGCACTGCAGGATCTGGGTCCCTCTTGGCGTAGTGCATTACTGATGGTAGCCTTTGTTACTTTGGTCCCAGCTCTCTGCAGGTCATTCATCAGGTCCCTCCATGTAGTTCTGGGATTTTTGCTAACCTTTCTCATGATCATTTTGACCCCACGGGGTGAGATCTTGCGTGGGGCCCCAGATCGAGGGAGATTATCAATGGTCTTGTACGGCTTTCATTGTCTTACAATTGGTCCCACAGCTGATTTATTCACACCAACCTGCTTGACTATTGTAGATTCACTCTTCCCAGCCTGTTGCAGGTCTACAATTTTCTTCCTGGTGTTCTTCGACAGCTCTTTGGTCTTGGCCATGGTTGAGTTTGGAGTTTTACTGTTTGAGGCTGTGGACATGTGTCTTTTATACAGATAATGAGGTCAAACAGGTGCCTCATTATCTGTATAAAAGACACCTCTACTAAGCGTCTTAAAGAAGTTACATGTCTGAGACAGCCAGAAATCTTGCTTGTTTGTGGGTGACCAAAAACTTATTTTCCACCATGATTTACAATTAAATTCTTTAAAAATCCTACAATGTGATATCCTGGGTTTTATTTCTCATTTTGTCTCTCATAGTTGAAGTGTACCTATGATGAAAATTACAGACCTCTCTCATCTTTCTAAGTAGGAGAACTTGCACAATCAGTGGCTGACAATACATTTTTGCCCCACGGTCACCTTGCTCCCTAAATATTTATCGTCAATCAAAAAAAAAAAAAAAAGTAAATAAAATTAAAATGCATCAGTCGACCGGCTAAACAAGTGAACCACACAATAGCAAGTAACGGTAAATCACCTACCAATTTCACAAAGGAGTTTTGGCTGGAGGAGCTGAAAGGCAGACTGCCGAAGAACTGCCAGATCCTCCTCTGTTTTCTGGAGGACATCAGAAGGCACACATACAACATTCTCTGCTGGAGTAACAATAAACAAACAAATACACAGCACATAAATGAATACACTGTCCAATAAAATTAGAATTTTATTTTATGCTGACTAACCTTGAAAATGTTGTTCCTTGGCCTTGAGATATGCACATGACATGTTGTATTTTGTGCACAAGTTCATCACAATAGATCTATTTCTAGAAATGTTGTCATTCACACTTTCATCCTTGCAAGAAGCTCTTCCTAATACCTTCAAGTTTACAAGTGCTACAAGCAATGAATCTAACCAACATAAGTTGTCTGTATTTTTCCAGAACAAGTGTGGCTGAGTAGGTACCAGCTCTGTATGATCTTGTGGAGTTATATCTCCCTGCAGTTCATTATAAGCCTCATCTTGAGTGCCAGGTAGAGGAAACTCAACTGGTACATCAGACAATCCTGAATCCGCATCAGAGACAGCATCAACCTTGACACATGTTCTGTCATCAGACCCAGCTTCTCTCCGCTCATGCAGAATCAGCTCATCTTCTAATGATTTTCCAGACACACTGGAGTCAACAGGCTCAACACATTTCACCTCAGACCCACTGAACTCCTCTGTCTTTGGCTGTTTAGGGGTTGGTTGAAGGTTGTTGAACTCAGACAAGTCAGACTTCCTCTTACAGCCCTTGAAGACTTTAGCTGAAGAAAGGCTGGCACGAATATTGTCCAAAGGTCTGCTGACCAAGGGGTAGACGCACTGGATGGGAATAATAAATTTACAGAATGTTAGTCTTGGTCATTTCAGAAAATGTATGAGAGTCAGTATCAGATAATACACACTTTTATAACAAGTTTTCATGCTGTAACTTTGCTGATATTATGCAGCAGCAGATTTTGCATTCTGGTGCAGCTATATAAAATACTTGTGAATTCGCAGTTGAGATTGAAAGTTTACATGTACGCTAAAAAAAAGTTAAACTCAACAACACCACTCCATACATTTCATGTTACCATCCATTTTCTTTGCTTTGTCAATTAGGGTACATACTTTAATTCCATAAGGTAATTTCAAAATAATCAAAAAGCCTTTTAACTGCTTAACTTGAACCTAACGTTAAGGGTAGGAAGGTGCACAGGAAAATGTGTGAAGCAGAGTGACGGGCAACAAAAAACATATGATTTCAGTAAACATATTTAGGAGTGTTTTGGATGGTCTGTAAGCCATTTTGTCAAAACTTTGGTGAAATTTGTTAGATTCAATGTCCTGCTGGAAAAACCGAGTTTCAGTTTTCTGACTGACATCCTGAGGTGCTTCTTCAGTATTTCTATATAATCCCCCTTCCTCATGACGCCATCAGTGTTTAGCGCACTGGTCCCTTTTCTAGCAACACTCCTGCAAAACATGACACAACCACCCCAATGCGTCACAGTTTGGACACCATACTTTGGTTGAAATTAATCAGCCTTTTTTCCTCTATACATAGCATTGACTTGTGCCATAGAAAACACCTCCAAAGACTACGTGATCACCTTCAAATTTTAGTCTGTATACTGTGGCAACTGTCCATTCCAAAATGAGTATACAATCTTAGTACATACTAGGCTAACTGACTTTGGAAAATGTAGCCAGTGTTCAGCCGTCGTTTCATCGGCTCACAACAACTTGGAGCACTGCTTGCTTAACCAAGTGTTGTTATGCTTACTTCACATGTGTACTTTTGGGATGGGCTTGCAGGTAAGTCAATATACTGAGTGCCTTTACATGCACTTAATAATCCTATAACTATAGAAATTTGGATTTTGTCAGTAACACAGTGAGCTTACATGCACTTGGGTAAATCTCAGGCAAGAAAAAATTCTTACAGAAGGATATGGTGTGAACTTCAAACTTTATTAATTAAACAATGAATTTCCTCAAGCATACACAGTGTTTAGCCATTTAGCTGCGCTTAATTGTGTGCTGCATTTGTGTGTTGCCAGATCTCATTAGAAAAATAAGCCACCAGATCAACAGAAAAAAAAATGCCCTAAAAAAATCTTAGAATGCACAGACCTGGCAACCGTGTCACGTCACACTAGCATGCGTAACCAGATTACTGCAATACCGTGGTTTTGTGATGCATACCTTGATGTTGAGCTCTTCCCGGTCATCACCTCAGTTTTTAATTGTTTATAAAATTATATTTCTGGCTCTAAGATCTGTTTGACTGAGCTACGAGAGTTAACAGTGTAACAAACAGATACATTGGCAGAAGAATGGCTTATAGTAAGTATTATTTTAAATAAATACTTTTCGCCATTTATAATGGCAACAAAAACGCGACAGGCTGTGCATTATCATGATTAGATCACTTATAAAGACTAAGGACTTAACTCTTTAATCTATTTTATTTTTTTTATTGTGAAGTTTTCATGAGTGCATATAGTGTGTGATACAAAATATAAACAATTAATATTGTTTGGTTACCATTGTTGACTCCTCTGTTCAAAGACTTGACACAAAGTTGTTCAGTTGCTGATCACTTCAGTTTTGCAAGCAAAGGAAACGAACAGTCCATTAAACTGGGGAATGCCTGTGAGGGTGTCTTTAAGTATTAATTATTTGTAGGTTTTAGTAGAAATGACACCATCAAGCTCGAATCCCTATTCTGTTAAAGGTTGCCAGATTTGGCCACATGACTGAACTGAATACATGCTCCAAGTTAGTGCTCATATTGCAAAATCACATCACCTAGCAACACACTGGGTTTAGATCCTACCAGACATGTTGGTTTGGCTAAACTACTTATGAAATGTTACATAGTATGCATGTTTCTTTTTCATGCCCCTTTACCGACAGTGACTTGATACACATGTCGCTTTTTTGAAGCACTGTGCAAACAAGTCCACATTACTTTGAATTGTTATTCTTCAAAAATAAAAAGTAATGTTTTCACCTGGTAATTTCATATATGGCAAAGCTACAGTAAGATAAGAGAATGACTTTGTCAATGTATATTGTACAATGAAATTAGTTTTGCTGCTACATAACAGTGCAGATCTACACAAAAACAAAATAAGACAGTCAGATTAAGTCAGTCAAACACAGACTTTGTACTTAAAGATCAGTAGTAGACTGAATAAAAAAAATCTTGAATGAGAAATATTGCACAGAGGTATTGCACTGACAGAATGGGGCATTTTTTTTACAATTTCAAATGTAATGTTTCTAGTAAATTCTTTTAATTGCAAGGGACTAATGTTTTATTGTTAAACTCATACAAGAAAATGTGTACTGTTATTGTTTAAACTACAAAAATAAAGGAATGTCTTTCGTCAAATGTAAAATCAATAATTGTGAAAAAATCGAATCGTGGACTCAGTATCATGAATCGGATCAAATTGTGAGCAAAGTGTATCGTTATAACCCTGATGCATAACATGGCTGCGTGTCTGGTCAAAGCATGGACCGGAGGGGGGACAAAAACCCAAAAAAAAATAAAAATAAAAACCAAAAAATAAAAACCAAAAACCCCAACAACAACAAAACCGAAAAAACCTCGGCCATAATCATGTAAATCACATTAGTGAGAAAAGGTGATAAACTAACATCACGGACTGTTACAATTTATTTCAATACATTTCAATTATTTTGCCCCTCACTGACGCAAAATTATATTTACCAGGGAGTATTTTAACTGCCTATAATGCCACTGACGAAATAAAACCATTTAAAGTATTCTAAGATGCTTTGTGTGTTTCCTTTTCAGAATGACTCGAACAGTGTAGATTATTCCTTTACTTGAACTGAACAAGCACTGGTTTAAAAATTATTTAGGAGAGATTTAATGTTTGACTGTAAAACACTGATTACCACCAAGACCAAAGATCAACTGGCCGGTGACTGGAATCGGATGGTTTTCAGTGTGATCAGACAAAGTTTCACTTGTACATCACACGACAACAACAGTGGCACAAACAGTTCTGAAATGGGCAAGAAAACAGCAATCAGTGCATCTCTACCCAAAACTTGGCATTTTTGAAGGAATAGCGCCCTGCAGTGCATACAATTGTTGATAAATGAATAAAATATTGAAATATTAATGAAGGGGGTGCAAAGATTCATTGACTTAGTTGACCAAAATCGACTGCCAAATTAGTTGGCAACTAATTTAATAGTCAATTAGGCAGTTATGTCATCACTAGCAAGCTAATATTAAAAGCCAACTTCATGATAGGAGCTGTAACATTTTCTCTTTCGAAATGATCATGTTCTCTTAAATCATTAATGAAGTTGGAACTGAGATGCAAGTATCTATTATTCATGACCAGCCCATTCACATTCCAAATAATGTTTACAAATTTTAAACACTGCATCGCTGTCTTAACGTCAAGGCTAAAGGTTTGTTCAAATTAGGCGAAAACAGAAGAAGAGTTTTCTGTTACTCGCAAACAGTTTCAGGGGATAGTTCTCCATGAACATACTGGATGGAGCTGGATGAAGAGTTACCTTTGAAATGGAATGTTTACACAAAATCAGTCAAGTTTAACTGTTCATAAAGAACAGCGTTTGCCACAACGGTTCATCACCTTCCTGAATTTGAACACACCTCACGTTTATGGCTGGAGACTTCAAATCAAATTTTGCCTTCAAAATTTGGTTGATTCTGAATGTAATTTACTTTTTTTTAATTTAATTTTGAATAATTTTTATATTGGACTTTTATTTATCATTTGTATCAATAGGACACTTCATTAAAACAGTACATTTTTTCTTCTTTATTGTCTTTAGTGTTAGACTTGCTTGGTAATTGAGCGACTCATAATCCAAATAATTTATTATTCTTGTCAATAATCAACAGACTATTCAACTATCAAAACAGCTGTCTGATGCAGCCCTAATTAATTAGACAATTGGGAAATTTGGGTACGTGAATTGTTATATTTGTCAAATGTATTTTTATCATCATTTTCCATTATTTCCACACAAGAGACCAAAACAAAAAAATTAAACCTATACCCCTCACCCCCAACCCCAAGTCACTGCTCACTTATATTGTAGTTTGTCACAGTTTCATAGTATTCTTACAATCAGGTAATAAAAGGGGAAAAGTTAAGGTAAGAAGGTAAGCTTAGTACCAGTAAACATACCAATGGTACATATAAAAAAAACCACAACAACAGACAATTCATATCAAATAATATTCATACAATCTAACTTTCCCACACCAATAAGGACAGGCTGCCAAACATAAAAAAATCTAGAACCCTCACCTCTTGTAGCGTAACGAATCTGTTCTAGAATCACATAACACATCAAATCTCTAATCCATTGACCAAAAGCAGGCGGAGACTTATCCTTCCATTTAAGCAGTCCTAGCCTTGTGGCCAAGAAGGTTGCAAAGGCAATCACACCTTTTGCAGATTTGGTAATACCGGTGTCCTGTGCTACTACTCCAAAACCTGCTACAAGAGGAGGGGGCTGGATGGGTGTTCTTATGGCGTCCAAATGGAAAGAAAATATAGACTTCCAAAAAAAATACTAATTTGGGACACAACCAAAACATATGCGAAAGAGTGCCGTATTTTTCGGACCATAAGGCGCACTTAAAACTCTTAAATTTTCGCAAAAATCGACAGTGCGCCTTAAAATGCGGTGCGTCTAATGTATGAATTAATTCTGGTTGAGCCTTCTGACCTACAACCGATTGTAGATAGTACACGGCGCTCATAAATCTGTCAAGATGTTTAAGCACGGCTTTGGTAAGTTACGAAGCTTACGGCAACTGTAGTGCGCAGCATAGCGGAGTAATACGGTATGTGCTTCACCATTACGGTGTGTGCATTCATTCATTTATTTTCGAAGCGGATTTCAAACTCAACGCAGTACAACATGGACATAGAGCAGCTGCGAGAGAATTCAACATTAACGAATCAATGGTACGGAAGTGGAGGAAGCAAGAAGACGCCCTGCACCAGGTAAAAAAGACCAAACTGAGCTTCCGACGGAACTTAAGAGTTTTGTTTCATTTAATACGTCTTATAACCCGGTGCGCTTTATGTATGAAAAGAGATCTGTTAGCAGTCGATCATTGATATTGCGCCTTATAACCCGATGCGCTTTACAGCCCAGAAAATACGGTAGCTAGTTCCGTTTTACAACTGTCACACACAGGGTTATCATCTGGCATGAATCTTGCTTTACTTTAGACCAATGTAGACGTTGAATAATTTTAAATTGCATCAATGTCATGTCATCATGTCTCAAGCAAATAGAAGAAGAGTGAATTCTACACAGGACTCTTTCCCATGCTTCTCCAGATATGTGGGTGCTCAACTCCTCCTCCCATTGCTGTTTCAAGATAGTCAAAGGTTCCATACTTTCTGAATTAAAGAATACACAGTGTGAATAACATTTTTAGAGTCTACGTTAATTTCCAATAAATTATCCAGAAGAGATTTAGGTGGCAGTGTAGGAAATTGGGAGTAGTGAGATGAAATGAAGCTACGAAGCTGTAAATATCTGTAAAAGTGTGATGAAGGGATATTCCAGTTTTTACTAAGCTGTTCAAAAGATGCAAACGTATTATCCACAAAAAGGTCTTTCACTGTATATACAAACCATTATCTGCCCACAGCTCAAAAGCTCTATCCACATGGGAGTTAACATATTATTCCTTGTTATCGAGGAATATAATGAGGGCTTTTTAAGAGAAAATGCATTCCTAAATTGGTAAGGCATGTAACGAAACAAGATTGCACGATCCCCTTTCCCAAAGTAGCCATATAGGGCTGTCCCGGCCACCTGAGGAGTTAATCCAGTATAACAATGTCCAAATATTAGAGGCCCAGTAGTAAAACAAAGTTTGGCAACGATAAACCACCACATGAATGATGTATTTGTAATATCTCTTTATGAGATATTTAATGAGTTTTCTTATTCCATATAAACTCCACAATCATCTTATCAATATTTTTGAAAAATGACTGCTAAAAATACAGGGAGATTTTGAAACAAACAAACAAAAAAAATTCAGGTAACACTGCCATTTTAACAATATTTATCCTACCTCCCAGGGAGAGCTGAAGTAAATTCCAACACTCAAGATCATGCTTTAGACCAGTTATGAGAGGGGGTAAATTGGCATCATAAAAGTCTTTAAACTGATGGGTGATCCAAATCCCTAGATATAAATTTTTTTGATACATACTTTAAATGGAAACTGGAAAGTACAGCCACCTGATTTATGGGCATCAATTCACTTTTCTCTAAACTCACTTTATTCCCTGAGACTTTTCCAAAATACTTTAATAAATGCAGTGTTTTGGGTAAGCTAACCAAGGGTTCAGACAAATATAAAAGCATATCATCTGCATACATAGAAACCTTATGTTCTAACCCCAACCTGAATATCCCCTTAATAATATGTTCTTCACGTAACTTCACAGCCTGCGATTCTATAGCCAGGGCAAAAAGAACACATGACAAAGGGTAATCTTGCTTGGTACCCCGTCTCAGGGTAAAAAAGGGGGATAGGTTATTATTTGTACGGATAGCTGCTAATGGCAAGGTATAAAGTAGGGCTGCAACAATGAATCGCTAAAATAGATAATCGATTATTAAAAGTGTCGACAACGAATTTCATTATCGATTCGTTGTGTCGCATGATGTTTCCCTCGCCTTATCATATCCGCTTATGTTACTTGCGGCACTTCGTCAACGCTGGAAAAAGAATTACGAGCGAGTTGAATGGAGCGAGACGAAGCCGGCGCGGAACATTCAAAACAAGTTATCATTAAGAATTAAATACATTCTACAAATGAAACATGACCGGTGCAGAGGAGGACGTTCGGCTTAAGTCCTCAAAAGTGTAGGAGCACTTCACGCTTCACACAACAAAAAATGTGTACCATGCAAGCTTTGCAAAAGTGATTTGACCGGGCACGGGAGCACCCCGGTGCTGACACAGCCCACGAAACTGAAACATGTTGCAGTCACCGTGAGGATGAAAGGAGCCCAACAACAGCGTAAGTCACCACAATATCCCGAGTTTGTTCCATTTTGAAGTGAGAAAACGTACCGGCGCACTCACGCTATGCGGACACAGAACGGTTGATGCTTGTTAGCTGGATAATGACATTGATGGAGTTAACAGAGACAGATATCCTATATTGGCCAAGCTAGCCAAGTCCTATTTATGCATTCCTGGTACTTCAACACTGTCTGAGTGTCTATCTTCTGCAGCAGGAAATATAGTCTCTAAAAAGAGAGCCAGCTTTAGCCAGGAGCATGTTGACATGATAACATTTTTGGATTGCAATGCAAAGTTCCTAAAGAAAGGGAGTGAATGAATTTGTATGTAGTGTTTGCATCAGAGATGCACTTATTTTTCTTTATTATTTAATTTGTTATTTGAATTTATAAATAAATTAAATTTATTATTATTCAATTATTGTAAGCACTTATTTGCTCTGTTATTCAATGTTATATTTCTGAATAAAGACATGGAAATGTTTGTTTTTTTAACCCGATTCATCGAATAATCGAAAAAATAATCTCCTGATTAATAAAATGATCGTTAGTTGCAGCTCTGGTATAAATAACTTAATCCATCTAATAAATTTTGGGCCGAAACCAAATTTTCTCAAAACCAAAGAGAGATAATCCCACTCCACTCGATCAAACGCTTTTTCAGCATCTAATGAAAGTAATATCTCTGGAACATCAGATGGAGTAGGTTCGTAAAGGATATTGAATAAACGACGCATACTGAAATATAACTGTCTCCCTTTTATAAAACCCGTTTGATCAGTAGATATTATCGAGGGTAAAACATTTTCTAGTCTATGAGCCAGCATTTTGGCAAGTAACTTACAATCAACATTAAGAAGTGATATTGGGCGATAAGAACTACATTCAAGTGAGTTTTTGTCTTTAAGGATTAAGGAAATCACCGATTGTCTCATGGTAAGAGGTAGTGAACCAGATTAAAATGATTCCTCAAATACTGAGAGCTGTGATTGGACTTCGCTGATGGGCCAGTAACATCCCAGTCTTCTCCCCATGCTCATACACTTTATACTGAGTTTTACTAATGAGGTTTTCAGCATATTTGGTAGACATGAGATTATATTCTGTTTGCAGTAGTAGTCGTTGTTTATACAAGTCTGGTGAAAAAGACTGGGACATTGCACCATCCAACTTTCCAATTTCATCTGCCAACGCTGCAACGCGTTGGATTTGTCTCTTCCTTATAAAAAAGGAATAAGATAGTATCTATCCTCTTAAATATGCCTTCATATAGTTGATGGAGACATACCCAGGGTCATATGTTCCAAAAAGACCAATGTTTCGGAAATAAATTTCACAAAATGCTCATCGGAAAGTAATAAATATGTTTAAACGGCAGGGGCGGTATTCAGTATGCTTGACTGGCATAGATAGGGTGGGTCATGGTTAATGGAGAATGGTCAGATATTACAATGGCCTGGTATTGACATTCAGTAACTAAATGGTAGAATATTCTTATCCACAAAAAAGTAATCTATACGAGAATACGTTTTATGAACTTAAAAAGGAGAAACTTCTAGATGTGGGGTTACGGAGTCGCCAGACATAGGAACACTTTAATTGAATGTGCTGATTTAGAAAGCTCTCGACAGGCAGGTGAACTCCGATCCAAAATTGATATCACACAGTTTATATCCCCCCTAAAATAAGACAGTTTGTGTCCATGTTTGGTAATTTGGCTAACAGATTTGTAAAAAATGAACCATTATCACAATTTGGCGCATATATATTTGCAAGTATTACAGAAGTATTGTATAGTCTGCCTGTTACAAACACATATCTACCATTTGGATCCGCGTCCACATTTGACATAATAAAAGGAACAGATCTATCAATAAAGATTGCTGCCCCTCGTGATTTAGAGTTGAATGCTGAATGATAACTGACCCACCCATCCAGCCCTAACTCTAGAATGATCACACCTAAGCAAACGTGTTTCCTGGAGAAAAGCAATTCCCACCTCAAGCTGCTTTAGATGAGACAGAACCTTTGTCCCTTTTACTGGATGATTTAAGGACTTGACATTCCAACTTGCAAATTTTATCCAGCAGCCAGCCCCCCTGTCCTTTAAGTACACATCTGGGAGGATAATCCGGAAAAATGGAAGTCCTTACACCATTGTACTGAAAAGGACCAGATTCTCATGCCCAACGAAGAATCTCAACCCAATCTTGATAATAGTGAAGTGTGGCCACTATAACCCGAGGCCCACCACTGGGCCGTAATGGCTGAAGGCCACGATGGGACCTGTCGATCATAACCTCCTTGTTCATGTGCAGTACTTCCTTCAGCAGTTTTGCTACCACGGAGAGAGAACTCGTGCCTTGGCCCTCCGTAACATTCCGTATGCGAACATTTGATCTTCTCATTCACCCTTCCATATCAAGACATTTGTCTAGTAGACTTCCACCTAAAGGTTGAGCTTATGTACAGTTGTTTGCAAAGCTGTAACATCATCTGAACACATGGAGAGGCTATGCTCCATATCTGTGACGGTCTTCTTCATTGACTCCAGATCTGCCTGCTGCATAGCAGCACTATTTTTGGCCATTTATCCGAAAAAAATCAAGGAGGACATGCTACAGGAGATGGCCCTGCCAGTTTATATAAATGCCCCTTGCCTTTCTAACATGCAGAACACCAATAACCCTAACTTATTTACAAAATTCGGTGGAGCCCATAAACTCCCAACCTACTCCATTGGCTGCTCACTAGCGCCCCCATAAATTGCTATATTAATCAATCAGAATAATCGATAAAATTAGTTGTTAGATTAAATTAGTTGTTAGTCATAATACGATTTTTCTCAATGGAACATTTTACACTCAATGCACACTTTATTAGGCACACTGGCTTGGAGCCACTTTTACCTTCAGATCTGCCTCAATTCTTTGTGACATTCAAACAAGGTGCTGAAAAATTCCTCAGAGATTTGGGTCCATACAGACATGATAACATGATGCAGTTGCTGCAGATTTGTCAACTGCACATACCTGATGTGAATTTCCCATTCCACCACATCCAAAAGGTCTTCTATTATATTTACAGCTAGTGACTGTCGAGGCTATGTGAGTACAGTGAACTCATGTTCAAGAAACCAGTTTGAGAGAATTTGAGCTTTGTGACATCAGAAGATATGTACACTGAATGAACATGATCGGCAACAATACTCAGGTTGACTGATGTATAAACAACTGGTCTTAAGGAGCCCAAAGTGTGCCAATATAATACCCCCCACACCATTACACCACCAGCCTGAACTGTTGATACAAGGCAGGATAGATCCATGCTTTCATGTTATTTACACCAAATTCTGAGCTGCCATCCCACTTGCAATGAGTGTTGAGTTACTGCTGCCTTTCCATCAGCTCAAACCAGTCTGGAGATTCTCTTATCTAACCATCAACAAGCCATTTTCAACCAGAGAACTGCTGTTCATTCAAATTTTTCTCTTTTTCAGACCACTCTCTGCATACTCTACAGAGATGGCTGTGCGTGAAAATCGCAACAGATCAGCAGTTTCTGAAATGCTCAAACCAGCCCATCTAGCACTATCAACCATGCCACATCCAAGTCCCTTAAATCAGCTCTTTCCGATTCTGATGTTTGGTTTGAACTTCAGCAGGTCTTCTTGATCATGTCTACCTGTACAAATGCAGTTTCTTCCTTGTGGCTGGCTGATTAGATATGTGCGTTAACAAACAGTTGAACAGGTGTATCTAATCAAGGTTGCAGTGATTTCCAGTGTATTTTTCTAAGAAAAACAAAGATTTCACTGTTTAAAGGGTTAAGTGTTTTGATTTTACAAGTAAAAAGATGGCAATACGTTAATGTTGGCACAAAAATTGTAATGCTAAATTTGTATTAAAGACCTGAACATACAAGTCTTAGATCCTATGTGTTAAGGATACACAAATAGACCAACAGGAGAAACGTGCTATACCTGCAGACTGGTGCAGAGGGTGATGGATTCTTTAAGATTGATTGCATATGAGCGAAGAATGTTAGTCTGTCCATTCGCAGAACACCAGGGGCAGTCTTCATCTAATAATCCTTTGTCTTCAGCCTAGCAAAAACAGGACAAACAATCCGATTACAACCATGAAAGCACCATGAAATTCAACAAAACTATAATTCTCACTAGTTTTGGGTATCGTTTGCATTTAATTGACTCCGATTATCGATTCCGGTTCTCATCATTTCCGAGTTTCAACTCCAAAATGGTGAAAAAATATGTGCCAAATGTTTAGGTATAAAGAATATATTTATTATTTATTCCAGTAAACAGAACTGGCTAATGCAGGAAAGTCTAAAATGCTTAATTTAAACAAAGCTTAACAGCTACTAATATTAATGACGTAGTAACACCAAACTTCTTTCAATTACTACTGGACATAAGTAATCTCTACTGCTGATATGATGAACATGTGGTCCAAATGGAGAGTACCGTATTTTTCGGACCATAAAGCGCACCGGATTATAAGACGCAATATCAACGATCGGCTGCTAACGGATCTATTTTCATACATAAAGCGCACCGGGTTATAAGGCGTATTAAATAAAACAAAACTCTTACAAGTCAAATTTTATTCAACTCTTTCACAATAACTCTCAACATTGTTCAGTTGCAACACCTAAAATACAAAACAATACATTCACTTTTTCAGTTTATTCCTCTACCACAAATCCATCAAATTCTTCATCTTAAGTGTCTGAGTTTAGTTGGGCGATTTTGGCATCAAGCATGCCCGGATCCCTCTCGTCATTATCCGCGTCAGTCTCGTTGCTGTTACTTAGCTGTTCAGCTGCTCTATTTCCATATTGTACTGCGTGACTGATAGCGTTTTTAAGCGATAGTTTAAAATCCGCTTCATAAGAATATCTCTTAACAGGTGACATTTTTGAGACAGCGGGTATAGAAAATGAATGAATGAATGCACACACTTTAATGCTGAAGCACAGATCATATTACTCCGCGAGGTTCCTGACTACGGTGGCTTAAAAGCGGTTCTAGGTCAGAAAGCACAACCAGAATTAATTCATACATTAGGCGCACCGCATTTTAAGGCACACTGTCGATTTTTAAGAAAATTAAAGGATTTTAAGTGCGCCTTAGGGTCCGAAAAATACGGTATTCATTTTTATGTTAAGTTTTTTACATACAATAGGTTTAAATGGGAAGAAAACTGCTTAAATGTGAAAATGATTACTTTTGAGTACCTTTGTCAATTCAGCAGTGGAGAGCAGAGATACACTGATCCAGCCGCTGGCAACCAGAAAACGCTGGTCTTCAGCATAATTTTGATTGTGCTTTGAGTGGTACATTGTCAACTAAATAGTCTCTCTCTATAAAGTGCAATACTAAAGAGAAAGTAGGGAGACTAATGAGGGCGTAGAGGAATATTTAGAGAAACACAGTAACTGGAGTAAGTCATGTCTTCAGCATGGAAGCTCTTAAGAGCATGCTGTTTGGATTACATACATGGAGAAAATGAGCAGCAAAGGAAAAAACCCAAAAACGTTTGGAACAATGAAGGCATTTTTAACATCACCACCCTGCTGAATATGTGGAATTTGACAAAGCTAACAAATGCAAAGTCGTCAAGCCAGAAGTCCCTACCATCCTTCTTTAGCAATGAAGAAGTTTCCATTAAAAGAATAGTTTAAAAAAAATCTGTATGCTGTCATTTATAATTCTTAGACAGAATGAAATTCAGGATTGGCAAAAATGGAAATGGTTGGTCATATGTTAAGAAAGAAATCAAAATTGGCCAACAAAACTGCAATCAGTTCATCTTTAGCATGTACTTATTAAGAGTAGTATTCAAGAGATGTTGGGTTTCTAAGTAATTTCTTCTGTATTTTAAGCCACGTTACACCTTTTCTTTATAGGTTTAAGCAGGAATAAAAAATCTCAACGCAAACATGATTAATTTCCTTTCGGATCACAGGTTCGTCAATTCAGCAGTAGACAGTACCTACAGTCGTATGAAAAAGTTTGGGCACCCCTGATAATTTTCATGATTTTTTATAAATCATTGGTTGTCCAGCTCAGCAATTTCAGGTAAATATATCATATAGGAGATGAACACCGTGATATTTGAGAAGTGAAATTAAGTTTATAAGTTTTACAGAAAGTGTACAGTAATTATTCAAACAAAATTAGGCAGGTGCATAAATTTGGGCACCCTTGTCATTTGAATACCTTTAGCACTAATTATTGGAACACAAAATTTGTTTTGTAAGCTCATTGACCCTTGATCTACATACACAAGTGAATCCAACTATGAGAAAGTGTTAAGGTGGCCAATTGGAAGTTTTCTCCTCTTTGCATCTTCTCTGAAGAGTGGCAACATGGGGAGCCTCAAAAACAACTCTCAAATGGCCTGAAAACAAAGGTTGTAAGGTTGTTCAACATCATGGTTCAGGGAAAGGGAAAAGCTCTCTCAGAGATTTCAGCTGTCAGTTTCCACTGTGAGGAACATAGTGACGCAATGGAAGACCACAGACACAGTTCTAGTTAAGGAACTCCCGAAGTGGCAGACCAAGAAGAATCTCAGATAGGCAGAGGCGAAGGATGGTGAGAACAGTCATAGTCAAGCCACAGACCACCTTCAAAGACCTACAACCTCATCTTGCTGCAGATGGTGTCACTAATCATCGTTCAACTATACAGCACACTTTGCACAAGGAGAGGCTGTATGGGAGAGTAATGCA
The DNA here is from genome assembly GCA_025084515.1 of Ancistrus triradiatus. Classification (NCBI taxonomy): domain Eukaryota; kingdom Metazoa; phylum Chordata; class Actinopteri; order Siluriformes; family Loricariidae; genus Ancistrus; species Ancistrus triradiatus. The sequence continues at coordinate 97,302 of JAJAGP010002115.1, read as the reverse complement.
GAAGAAGCCTTTTCTGCAGACACGCCACAGTCACTTGAGGTGTGCTACAGCACATTTGGACAATCCAGCTTCATTTTGGAATAAAGTGCTGTGTACTGATGAAACTAAAATTGAGTTATTTGGACATAACAAGGAGCGGCACACATCCCAAGACAAACATTTGCTACCCACAGTAAAATTTGGTAGCGGTTCCATCAGGCTGCGGGACTGTGTGGCCAGTGCAGGTACTAGGAATCTTGTTAAAGTTGAGGATCGCATATTCCAGTTAATATCTCCAGATTCTTGAGAACAATGTTCAAGAATCAGTGACAAAGTTGCACCGAGGCCAACGACCCAAAACCCTGCTCAAAATCTACTAAGGCATTCATGCAGAGGAACCAGTACAACATTCTGGAATGGCCATCTCAGTCCCTAGACAAATGTGAGCTGTCCATGCTCGGAAACCATCAAACCTGACTGAACTGGAGATGTTTCTAAAGAAGAATGGTCCAAAGCACCTTCAACCAGAATCCAGACTGGAAGCTGTGGAAGCGGTTTAGGGCTGTTATTTCTACAAAGGGGAGGGATCTACTAAATATTGACGTTCATTTTTTCTTTGGGGTGCCCAAATTATGCACCTGCCTAATTTTGTTTGTATAATTCTGCCACACTTCTGTAAATCCTATATAAACTTCAATTTCACTTCTCAAATATCACTGTGTTCATCTGCTATATGATATATTTAACTCAAGTTGCTGATCTGAACAACCAGTGATTTATAAACTAAAATCATGAAAATTATCAGGGGTGCCCAAACTTTTTCATACGACTATATGACCGATAAGCGAGACATCTAACCACCATCGCAAAAATGTGCTAGAGATACACCGAACAATCGGCCACTGACCGGAATCCGCCGTGTTTTTTTTTAAAAGTGTGATCACCAGTGGTTGGATCGGTTTCATATAACCGATTCTGAGCCAGTCATGTTTTACGTTCTACAGTGGCATAAACACAGCCACAGACAAAAAGCACAGCGCTTTTACTAACTTTAATTCAGAATTCAATTAATGTGTAGTCTACATTATTCAGTTCGTTTGTAGCAAAAACACAGCTGAGTGGCTCGTGTGTTTGTTTATACAAAGACCATCACTAACGCATGTTCATGATAATGAAGGGTTCGATTTTGTTGTGTGCTGAGTGCTAGTGAACCAACTAGTCTCTGTACTGATAGCACAGTAAGTAGAGAGACTAATAAGTGGGGATGCATTTATGACGCAGTCATGTATTCCGTGTGGAAGCTCTTCAGAGCATGCTGCTTGCAATACACATGATTAGCAAAAAAATGGTGTCGAGAAACATCTCAGAAGACGTTCATAACAACATATTTAATAAGACATTTAAAACAGCATCACCCCACTGAATATGTGCAGTTTGACAAAGCTAAGAAAGGAAAGAGGTTAAAACTAAAGCTAGCAAGAGCACAGAGCCAGGCAAAAGCCAGCAGCCCGTTATCTTTCTTTTTCAAAAAAACAGTTTCCACTAAAATAAATTTAACAAAAATGTTTCTGTATGCTGTCATTTATAATTTTTAGACAGCAAGAAAATCTGAAATGGCCAGTCATAAAGCAAACTGAAATTAGCCAAGAAAATTGCACTTGGTGCACTTCTATTACACGTATATGTTACTATTTCATATTTTGTAATATGTTTAATTTTCACAAAGATTCTAAACAAAGAGAGAAATATAAATATGAGAAAGTAGCTTTAATTTGTTGAGTGTACATAATTCAACATGTAATAAGAAATTGGTCTTTCATTTTATTTTCAAATAATTCACTGAATAAACAGTAAATCTGCTATATTTTCCAAATCCACACCAGGTTTCTCTCCTACTACGCTCTAACATTCTGTATGATGGACAAGGTACGAAATAGTTTAATGGTGAGATATTAACAACAACCAAAAAAGACATTTTGATATTTTCAGGGATGTTGTCAATAACGATTTTAACATGACAATTCAAAATTATGTTTGACTGAAATATTCTCGATCTGTCAGTTTACACCTTTGGTCTAAAAAGTTTTTTTGTCTGAAAGTTTGAAAAGTTGTTTGAACAACTCTTTCAACTGCTTGAATTGCCACCGTGTCTTTCGTGATGTAACTGGTGACAGCATTTATGTCTTGCCATCTGTTGTTTTTCTTATCATAAGGCACTTTTTTTGCAGAATGTTTTTGTGCTGGTACCTTGGATAGTTTTGGCCTGTCGTGAACAGCTGACTCCTGAAGTTTGTCATAATTTTCACATTCTGCAAGGGGGTTAGTTTATAGATGGTAAAATACATTAGTGTTTAACGGCAAATGATTTACGACATAGTTTGCAGACTGCTGTCTTTTAAGCAACACCCATGTTTCCAAAGCAAATTCACATCTATGTGAGTCAAGATGAGCTACATCTAGAAATGAAATCTAATGGCGTAGACTGCGATGCTGGTGGTGTCTGTATTTTGTCTCCTAGAGCAATTTGTTCAGTCATTTTTAACTTTAGTCCTGTGCTTTTAGGTAGAAAAATACCTTAAGGTGTGTTTTGATTTTTTTTTTTTTTTCGCAACCTGAGTGACATACTCAATAATGTCAGCTCAGACATCTGTAAAACAATAATTAAGATATTATCAAAGACAATACATATCACACAATCCTTACACATAGCAGCACATTACTGTGCCAACTCAATCTTCGATCTTTATAAACAATTCCATGTTTCTGATGACACATTGTGAGTACAAGTTTTAAAATCAGCAAAAAGATCAGTAAGTCAAACAGAGCACAAACTGACTTTTTTCAGACGTCCTGCCAGCGCTGGGCTTGGCACCCTTAGACCACAGCCTTCACTGTTCATTGGCCCTTCACTCCGCTTGCCATTACTCAGAGGTTCCCTCCACCAGGAACTCAACATCACCATATTGATGCACCACCACGTTCATCTTCTCAGACTCTGGAACAAGAATTTGTGGCATTTGAAAGCATTACAAAATCACAGAACGTTATGAGAAAGCATCTCTGATATAGAATATTATTTACCTCTCCCCCAGTGCCGTGAAAGCTTGCTGCCACAAACAGAAATAATTCCATGGCAAACACTTCAGACACCACAGGACAACTACGGTCTTTTGGAGTCCCTGCCTTGATGGGTCAGAGCCTTCGCAACATGAAGGGCACCTATATATTACTTAATAATAACAAAATAATAAATGCATTTGTTTTTTCATATATGTATGTATGTATGTATGTGTATATATATATATATATATATATACATATATATGAAGGGGGGGGGGGGGCAGAGCAGGTGAGGCGAGGGAGCGGGAGGGGGAGACGAACGAGAGAAGAGAGAGAAGGAGGAAGGACTCGTGAGAGAGAGAGAGAAGGAGAGAGAGACGAGAGAGAGAGAGAGAGAGAGAGAGAGAGATGAAACGAGAGAGATATATATATATAAATAATGAGTATACAAGTATAATGTGTAAACAAAACAAAAAAATGTTGTGCGTTTGCTTTTTAACATTTGTTTCCCCCAGTGCGCCTCGGGATATGGTAGGTCGCGAAGCATACAGTACATCGGATGTATCCTTTGTTTTCAGGGAAAAGGCGGCTGCATTTGTCGGCCGCATACAAAGGAGCCTTCAGAATGGGACAGCCTAGGGATGCCGCTATGACGCAATCGGTCTTCAAATGCATCCTTCGAAGGACGCAACCCCTGAAATGGGATTCACCCACTGTTTGAGGCTGTGGACAGGTGTCTTTTATACAGATAACGAGGTCAAACAGGTGCCATTAATACAGGTAATGAGTGGAGGACAGAAGAGCTTCTTAAAGAAGTTGTTACAGGTCTGTGAGAGCCAGAAATCGTGCTTGTTTCTGGATGACCAAATACTTATTTTTTTTACCATTATTTACAATTAAATTCTTTAAAAATCCTACAATGTGATTTCCTGAATTTTCCTTATGTTTTAGTAGACCTAGTGAGGTATGAAGAATTAAAATAAAAATCTTTAAAATGCACTGATATCAGATCAGGTACTTGATCGATCGATCCATCGATCCATCCATCCATCCATCTATCAAGTACCTGATCTGATATCAGTGCATTTTAAAGATTTTTATTTTAATTCTTCATACCTCACTAGGTCTACTAAAACATAAGAGCAATAAAAAGAAACAACATGGCGCATTATCCTGCTGGAACTGTCCATTAAAAGATGGGTACACTGTGCTCATAAACAGACGGACATGATCAGCAACAACACTCAGGTAGGCTGAGGTGTTTAAACGATACTCAATTGGTAAAGGGTCCATAATGTGCCAAAACGATAATCCTACACTATTATTACCCCACAACCAGTCTAAACTGTTGATACAATTCAGGATGGATCAAACCATATGGTTTAAACCATATTCTTACCATACCATTCAAACATCGTAGCAGAAACTGAAACTCGTTCTTGTATAACTCATATGGGCAGAGATGCTCTTCTGCATACCACAATTGTAACGAGTGGTTATTCGAGTTACTGTCGCTTTTCTAACCACTCGAACCAGTCTAGCCATTCTGGCATCGACAACACATTTTCGCCCAGAGAAATGCCACTCATGGGATATTTTCTCCTTTTCAGACCATTCTGAACTGCTCATAACAGCCCATCCAGCACCAACAACCATGCCACGTTCAAGTCAACTACATCACTTTTCTTTCCAATTCTGATGCTGTTTGAACTTCAGCAGGTCAGCTTGAAAATGTCTACATGCCAAAAAGCACAAAGTTTCTGCAAAGATTGATTAGATATTTTTGTTAATGAGCTGAACTGGTGTACCTAATAAAGTGGCCAGTGGGAGTAGTGAGAAAGAGTAGTGGGGAGTAGTGTTAAACTCGAGGCCCAGTGTGGCATGCCATGTCATTTTGTGTGGCCCACAAGAGCTTAAAAGGTGTATGTCAAAAGGTGTGAGTCTATGCTACTTTAAAGCGTACATTCACCATAAACTACATCTCCCTCTGAGTCACCAATTACTGAATCCCGCCACTGGATGGTAGTGTATCCACATCAGTGTATCCACATCAGCGTTTAACGACAAGTGGTACAAATGATCCCAAAATGTCCAGTAAGAGAAAAATTGATACAGATGGACGGCAGTTTCAAGAAAGATATGAAAGGCAAATACATGTTTGTGCTTTAAGGGGAAAAACCAGTACGTCTTCTGTGCTATGAGGCCATATCAGTCATCAAAGAGTACAAGATACATCGACATTTTGACACCAAATACGGAGTTAAGTATGGTAAATGTAGCCTCCAATTAATTAATTACATATGCTACTCTGTTTGTGCAGCACTGTGTTTACAGGTTTACGTAGACAAATGTTACAGTAAATAAATGAATACAGATATTTAACAATATGTTAAGGAGTAGTTACATTTATTTCACATTACATTTACTGTCTTACAGTTACAACTGGGCAACTATGGGTGTACTCACAATAGGGAAGTCGAACCGCGGTTCGTTTGGCTAGTGCGAGTGCTCCCAATCGCGCCGCTTGAAATAGGTAGGCCGGAGCGCGGTTCGCTGGACTCCAGCACGGTACGTTTGCAGTGTGAGTGCAATCGCACTCCGGAAAGCTTTCGTCATCAGATACGCACCCACACAGCACAGCGCACTTCATTGTTGTACATATGTGATCGGGTAATAACATACTTCTGTGCCTTTCTTTGGTTTCGTTTTGTTCACGCTGACACACAGCCCTAATACGTCTTATAATAAGTGTATCGATTATGCAGCACACTGTATTTCGGCTTATTATACTGCACATACTCTATCCTTACACTTACACATGGCTTTTTTATTTTTATTTGTTGGCGCTGACACACAGCCCTAATACGCCATATAATAAGGTGCACTGATTATGCGACGCGCTGGATTTCGGCTTATCGTGCTGTACAGCGGACTTCATGCTTGTATTTAATGTGACTTTTTTGTTTCTCTTTGTTCGCGCTGACACACAGCCCTAATAAGCCCTATAAGTGCATTGATAATGCAGCTCAGTGTTCCGGCTTCACGCGCTGCACAGCGGACTTTATGCTTATTCTTAAACATGCCTGTTTTATTTCTATTTATTTCTGTGTGAGGCTAGTGTGAGTGCGGGCCAGAGCCCCCCCGCCCCCCAAACATAATGTACCAAACATAATGTACATTCAATATAATGCTCGTTTATCGTTATAACAATGTTGGATAAAATATTGTAGTAATGACTGTTGAAAATATCCAGTGAGTGGCAGTTCACGGAGTGAAAATGTCTTGTTGATAGAACAGCACCACCTTACCAAAAAGCTCTAATTAAACTATGCTCTGTACCTTGTACCCTCCGAGACACAAGCTTGGCTCGATCCTCAATGTAAGACTAAAGAAAGACAAGCATCAAGACTTTTTTCTGTCCTGGCACCCAGGTGGCGGAACGAACTTCCACTGGACGTCCAAATGGCTGAGTGTCTTGCTGCCTTCAAGACTCAACTCTTAAGTGAAGCCTGAAAATACAACTGCATATAAAAAAAAAACTAAAACCTTTGCTTGTGTTAGGCCTGGGCAATGCATCGAGTTTTTAAGATATATCAATATATTTTCGTACGAGACATATGATGAGACAATATCATTTAAATCGATATAGTTTACAGTGCATTCATATTATGCTCATAGAGCTGGCAGTTTGCCTATTCTGATATGTCTGTCTTTTGCACAACTTCACCCTAGTTGCGTCCCAATTCAGGGGCTGCATCCTTACTGAAAGAAATATAAATTGTGTATCGCAATATGTAATATGACATATGAATATCGAGATATGATTTTTAGGTCATATCGCCAAACCCTAGCTTGTGTGTTTTGTTGATTTACAGATCCTAGCAAGTTCTGGTTGGATTGTGTTCTTGAGCTATTGTGTTACTTGTACTAACATGAGGCTGTCTATTAGGAAAAATACAAAGCACTTCTGTAAGTCGCTCTAGAGAAGGGCGTCTGCTAAACGCTGTAAATGTAATAAATGCATAGTCCGCAGATTCTTCAATTATATTCTTATGAATGGCGACTGTAATACTGAATTGACCACCAATGGGCAAGACATTTTGTGGTGCATTGATCGAATCAAGGTAATCAAATAAACGTAAAACGTTTCGTTAACGTAATGTACAATAGTTCAATATTTAATTATGTCAATTTAGAGGGTCACCAGTGAGTTTTCGCATGCATTAAGATGTACCACTTACGCGTGCTCCAACATATTCATAAAAAAGTGCAGCGTATATGGCATAGTCCAACCAAAAACCGGCATCTGCTGCTTCTCAGCTGTGGAGCTGACTAGCTAGCTAACCAGGTTAGCCTACTATTGATATAAACTTAATAAACGGTTTGTTTAGTATAAGAATCACACAGTACAAAATAAAAAAGAAATACAAAACAACAACTACGTACCACGAAACGAGCCAGGTCACAGATTTCATTACACGACAATCATTTAGCTCCATGTGCCAGATACAACACGCCGGTAAACCATGTCCTCCATGTGCACGCACTCTTCGACGTACTTACAACGTTCCCTTTCCGGTTTTAAGTTTCAATACAAAAGGCAAAAGTCAAGCAAAACAACGCCACCATTCGGCCTTTAAATGGTACTTAAACAACAAAAAGCTCTGTTTAAACAGATTAAATGACTTAAATGTAAAAATGCAAAATGTATTTTGAGACAGTATCATTTCAATAGTATGTGATAATTATTAGACATTTATTTTTATTTTTAAACCGATTATATTGTAAACTTACCTATTTGCTTAATGTAATCAGGTATTATTTCATATATTGTTAGTTAATAAACAGTTCTTAATTTTTCATAAATTCTCCCTCTAAAGTTTCCCTGTTTGCGTGAGTGTGCGTATGTATGTGTAATGTGACATGGGTTTGTTCCTACCTTGGGCTCTGTGCTGCAGGATCCTCCCAAACTAGATTAAGCAGTTATGAAAATAATGACTATATAAGACAAAGTCTTTATATGTACTTTTTATTCATCTAAAGAGAATATTACTAAACCGGGTGGCACAGTGTTTGATTCCAGGTGAAGCAGTCAGGGTCCTTTCTTTGTGGAGTCTGTCTTCTCCAGTTTCCTCTCGTCTTACTCAGGCATTCTTTAGGTTAATTGATTATGAAAAAGTGGTCCGAGTGTTTGTATGATTGTACGATGATTGTGTGTGCCCTATGATAGATTGTCACCCTGTCTAGTGTTGTTCCTGCCTTGCACCCTATGCTGCTGGCTAGGCACCGCCTCTTCTGCGAACATGTCCAGGATAAGAAAGTAAATGAATTATGAATATTACAAAACCATATCACAAGAGACCTAAATGTGATGAGATTCAATATACATTTTAATTATTTATCCATTCATATTTGGTATTCGATTAATGTAGTTCATGGTTGCAAAGATGGGGTCTACCTGACAGCACAGAGCTCAAGGTGTGAATCAACCCAGGCTGTTGGGTCGTTGCAGGGCACGTGCGTACACACACTCCACAGAGACTGGTACTACAAACCCAGCACTCTGGAGCTGATAGGCTGCAGCAATAACCACTGCTCTATGTGCTGCCACTTTTGTATCATATATCATGATAATTATTGCTTAATAAATACTAGGCTACCAGAAATATATGGCATGGACATTCGGCATGGATTCAGGTGATTTACAGTTTTACCTAAGAAATGTTAATTCTTTGTTAATTTAAAAAGCAATCATTTTAACTCATAATACTTAATCCACGCAATTTTTACTTTAAGACCATGTGCTAACGTAAGGATACTTGAAGGTGATTCTATCTGTTGGAATCTCGATCTCTGTGAATTAGTTTGTGTAAAGTCTTGAAGCTGCAGCTGCTCATCCAGCCTGAACAATAGGACAGTGGCTACTGCACCCCTTCACACTCCTGCTTCTTATCTACTGCTGTTACTATTATCCCTGACAATATTCATTTGCATAATTATCCTTAAGAAACCTTTAACATGCACAGGCCCCTACGTTATATAAATTATGTTTTTGACTATTGTCTATAGGTATGCATAAACCAGGTCATAATCAATTTTTGCAGGATATTATGCAATTCAAACATAAGTTAAATATATGGCAATGTTCGAGTTGTCCTCTTAATGCTTCTTCTGAAAATTTTAAAAGTGAATATGTAATTGTGCAGTAGACAGCGTATCTGCAAAAACGTCCACAATTATTACACTACACAATTAAATACTTTAGTCTCTGAATTTACCATTTACCAAATAAAAGCAAAGATTACAATAAATGTATTATATTGTAAATGTATGTAAATGCATTTATTTTCATTTAACTAAGGTAGATTAAACAAGACTGCAACTTGTATTCATATTTTCCTAAAAATTTAACTATCTGTCTCCTATTCAACTACACAATGTGCTAACACACTGTAGATTTTAAAACTGAAACTCTTTTTTAAAAGCGAGAACATTACCAAAATTTAATCTGCAATATAACATAAGTTAAATCGCCACAGTACACTATGTTAAACCTGCCTTAAGCCTGAGAGACTTAAACAAATGCGATTTTCGCGAACCTGACGAACTTAAATGGTTGTCAGGTTCGTGAAGATCGCATTTGTTTAGTACTACAGTATTTAGTATCACACTGCAGCGCTCTTTAGCAGGCTGTCAATGAAGCCAGTGGCTGAATTGTCCGGGTGCTCACATATCATACACTCCAGTACTAAAGCTTCCACGGTGCATAACACACTGCTGCAAGCTCAGCAGAGACGCACAGTGCAGTTTGTATTTGCCCGCCATTTAAAACACTTATGACGTTTCACAAAAGTTAGCCAATCGAATTTGGCCTGTTATTAAGACAATGGAAAGTTTTAGGCCAATCAGCTTAAGGCTCGGCTTGGCGGTAGCCAATAGAACACGAGCCCCTACTGAGAATAACGTTACAGAGCCGAGAGCAGAGTGAGAAGACTGCGTATCGCTATTACCTTCACACAGCCATTGCAGTACATTGAGAACCAGCACCAGCTTTGGTAAGTGTCATCTACAGAAATACTACAACATGGGTCGGTAAAGAATGACCATTATAATTAAAAAGCACTTAATGTATTAACAAGTCAATATTTAATAATTTTGAGTTTTTAGAACTCAACCACAGCGTTAACGTTATCATCTCGTAAAATGTATAATCTGTTAATTATTGTGTATTTTTAATTTTTATTACATGAAATTGTCATAACTGTGTATTTATTAAATACTCTTAATATCTATTGTTCTCGGGACAAGGTGCCCGAATTGCGTACAAACAAGGTCTATGGACGGTAATACTGGCAGCTAGCGAACTAGCCAGTCAACGTTAGCTACCCATTGCAGTGCATAGCGAGAGATGTCTCACCTGTGAAAACGTTCAGAGTAAGAAAATAAAAAAAAGAAAGGAAAATGACCAAATTGCGGTTTAGACGTGTATTTGGCAACTGAGCCTTTGACACCACGATTAAATGCATGAAAAAAAAATTCTCCTGCTCAGACCTTCACTATGTAATGGCTGACTGTATTCGCATAAGAAACAAGGCGAAGCCACATAGCCTGTAAGAAGCGCAGTTCGCTTCAACTTTTTGTAACCGTGTTTTCTGGTGTTATTTGCCGAGAAACGAGTAATATCTCGCTGGAAAATGAAAGTTCAATCTTTCATCTTTGCAATGAATATTTTTTGTTATTTATTCATTCTTGTAACTTGTTAATTTGGCGGTTAAAGTGAGGTGGGTATCGCGGTCGCTCTGCCCCCTATTCCATGCAGTGTAATGGCTGAGCATTGACACAAAGAGAAGGAGCCATATTCTCAGTGTTAGTGCATGAAGACAAGCGGCCATTCCGCGCACATAGCAAACTCTACACAGCCAGTACATAGACTTACTACAGACCTAGTGTATTACTATACACCGAAGCGAGTGCATGGGGTTTTCCGAACGGAAATATGTCAAGAACACCGATTTCGCGATTTATTTGTCGAGTTAAAAAGCGAACAGGAAGGCGGGTGGAGACATTTTAGGAGGACTTTCTTTCATGAAGAGGGCTTTCTCACAAAATGGAAGGAGAAATATTGCTGTCGTTGTTGACCTCCTTTCCTTCACTAAGACAGCTTGTGCGCCATTGCTTTGTATTACTACAGGGAAGAAATCGCGTTTTTAGTGACAGTTTTTATTAATGTTATAATGATTAGATTAAGATTTTTTTCGTTTATACCACAATGTCTAGATTACTTGCCACAGTTTTTATTCGACAGTTTTTATTATTTTGAAAAAGAAAACTTTTTACATAAAGCAGTATTTCACGTTTATGTAGTTTAACGTATAAAAACAGTTTGCTTTAATCTTGATGGTAAACAACCATTTTTTATGCCATCGCAAAACCAACTAAACCAATTGTTTGGCATTTGTTGGGGGAATTTTCTAAAATTATACTATCTTCATCTTGTACCAGAACTGCACAAACCACGAATGGGGCTAGTGTTTCCCATCACCAGTTGAGTTTGTATTGGTATGGATCAACTTTTATTCTTTTTTGTTTTAGGGATATCTTGAAGATGGGGAAAGACCCAACAAAGCCAAGAGGAAAAATGTCCTCTTATGCCTATTTTGTCCAGACCTGTAGAGAGGAACATAAAAAGAAACACCCTGACACATCAGTCAACTTTTCAGAGTTTTCTAAAAAGTGCTCTGAGCGATGGAAGGTAAATAGGTGCTGAAATATATATGTGTGTGTATGTTATGTTGTGAGAGACGATATATATATAGAGATATTATATAATATATTATATATATATATAGATATATAGATATATATATATATCTATATATTCTATATCTATAAGTATCTATAAAAATCCGCGACAACACCCACACCACAAACACCACACACACCTATATATAGATATATATATATATATATATATATATATATATATATACACACCCATATATATATATATATATATATATAGATTATACATATATATTATGGATAATATGTATATAGTATATAAATATATATATATATATACACATATTATTTGTGTGTGTTGTTTTTTTTTTTTTTTTTGTATTTTAATACAAACAATGTCATGTTTTTGCTCAGGACTTATGTCTGCCAAGGAAAAAAGGCAAGTTTGAAGAGAATGGCCAGACTTGACAAGGCACGTATGAGAGAGAGATGAAGAACTATGTTCCTCCAGAGGCGAGAGAAGAAGAAGAGGTTTAAGGACCCCAATTGCCCCGAAGAGACCCCCTTAAGATCTTCAACCCCCCCCCCCCCCCCACAAATTACACACTTACACACATTTTAACATTGTAAGTGACAAAATCAAGCTTTACAGTGGAATAATTACAAGTGACATGCGTTATGTTATCATAATTATTTTTTTACTGTGTGCTAACAGCATTCGTTTCAACATATATTTATTGGATTTTAGATTTACAACCACACCCCACCCCACCCAATAGCTTAGTGCCCGGTGCTTTGGGAAACCACCAATCTAATTGAAGGTGCCCTCTGAGTTACAGTATTTTTTATTTACATTTATTTAGGATTGGTTTTGTAAGGGCACTATTCATTAATCATATATTGATACCTGAGCATAAGTACATTTTATGTTTTACATTGATACTTCCCTACCACATTAAACTTTCTGCCATGAGTAAAGCTGAGAGGTAATTCATGTCATTACAATCGAAACAGACAAACAAACATTGTTTACTTCTTGTTTTAACCCCACTTTTTTCCTGTTGAGTGCCTGGACTACACAGGGTGCAGATGCAAGTGTGTCATTATTTGGATGTCAGTCTCAGGGCTAGGTACGGGATGAGTAATCTGGTTAGTGTTAAGCAGTCAGGGTATCAACCAGGTAAGTAAGTAGTGTAAGTTAGTCCAGCGTACTATAACAGTAAAATCTTTTGGTTCACACTCTGAACAGAAAACATGATTCTAATATGGAACAGTGAAGGAATCACCTCTTAGGATTTATTTTAAAGTTGAGGGTTTAGGGTTTTCACATTGTTTATTCACTTTTTAGGTAAGAAAAATGCTCATTATAAAATATGCTAGAGATAATTGAGCATTATTATTATTATTTAATACTAGACATTTTGTAGCAATTTGTGCTCATTATGACTTTTCTTACTACCTATTTGATTTGAACAAAAAGTATAATGACACAAATATCTTCTTTGATTATGGCCGATAAGTATGTTTTAGTTTAGGAAAAACATTCCAGTCTACCTGTAACCTACAGGGTAAGTCATTTTCTCATCAGAGTATTAAAGGAACTCCTTTAAGGTTCAGTATTTTAATTGAACTTCTGAAGTTTGGTTAAATGTCATGTAAATGGAAGTATATCTAAAGCAATCAATGTGCAAGTAAAGTGATGTTTCATGGAGCAGAACATAGACAGAACTATTTGTCTCAAGCGTTTCCTCCTATACAGTCCATTGCTTGGTCTGTGTGTGAGCCACAGAATGATGTTTCTTGTAGTGGACCTCAATAATGGATTCCATGTCTAAATATTGCTTGTCTGGTATCACACTGTGGTGTTGGGGGATTTTATTTATGTATTTTAACTGAATATGTGAGCCAAGTATTGGCATTGATGCATTCATTGTTTTTATTGAGTCTTCTTAGGTTTTGATAAGACTTCCATTTATATTTTGAGTTGACCTCAGTATGAAGTGCTACAGAAAGATCGTTCCTATAAGATATCTGAAAAATAGTTATGTTTTGTCTTTAAGATCGGCCTTTTTCATTTTCTGTGCGGAATATCGACCCAAGGTGAAGGAGGAGACCCCAGGTCTGTCTATTGGAGATGTCGCCAAGAAGCTAGGAGAGATGTGGAACAAGATTTCTGCTGAAGAAAAACAGCCTTATGAGAAAAAAGCAGCCAAGCTGAAGGAGAAATATGAGAAGGTATTTTAAATTCACCATCATACTTGCTGTGTAAACTAAACCAGAGAAGGTCAGACTAAGATTACTGTAACTTGAATTCACTTTGTACCAACTCACTGTTTTACAGTGAAGTGAGTTCAGTTTAAATAATAGAAAATGGTCATTATTGTATTTATTTATTTTTAATTAACATAACATTTTTCCCTTTAGGACATTGCTGCGTATAGAAAGGGAAAGGTTGTGGGGGGTGCTGCAAAAGCCCCCACCAAGCCAGACCAGGCTGAGGATGATGAAGATGATGAAGATGAGGAAGATGATGACGATGAGGAAGATGAAGATGATGAGTAAATTTGTTACAGAACAGTGCTTAGTGTCTTGTTTATAAAGCATTTACCCCCGTACACACTTAACCAGGCCTAAAAGCAGTAAATGAGGGAAACCCACAAAAAAGTGATTAATTCAGTGTATATGATCTGATTTTAAAGCTGTACAGTCCCTACCCCTCTTTATTTGTATAGTAACACTAAAAAGTGTAATCTGTGTTTGTTTATTCCTCCCAGCTCTTTGTTTTGGTAGTCTCAGTGCTATAACTGTTGCAGTACAGTCTAAGGTTGCGGTTGAAGAAAATTCACTTGGAGTTAATGGCGTATTAGAGGTGTGCAGCACACAACCAAGTTTAATGTGAGGTTGTAGTTCATATCTTAATGTACTTCTTTTTTATGTTTTTCCACATCATTAGTAAATGGCCGTATCATAGTTATTTTACCGTATTTTGAAGACCACTGCAATTGCCACAATTATAAGAAAGAAAAATGCAAAGAAAAATTTTCATTGACATTCTGGTATGCTTCTGACATCAATAAAACTTTTTTTTTTTTAATAAAATGTCATTTTATTCACACTTTCATTCACATTAGGAATTGAAGGTACTTAAAGGACATTAAGAGAAGGCAGAAATTTTTTTAGTTCATGAAATGTTACTAATGTTAAAACATTGAAACTGACAGGAAGTGGATATTGTGAATCATATTAAACATTAAGGTAATCTATATTGAATAGGAGCGGTTTCCATGTCTTATTTCTGTATTAAACATTTTTAGATTTTTTTCCCTGTACCACAGCAAGTATGGGTGAGTTCAAAGTTTACAATGGACAAGTAAGGTATTAATAAGAAATAGTATTGTCAAATACCTTCATCAACAGGAAAACATGTACAAGTAGTCCTTAACTTACGACGCAGATCCGTTCCTAGGTGCTGTCGTAAACCGATTTTCCGATTTCCGTACTGTAAGCACTTATCCTATCCTAACACAATAATTATCAAAAAACGAGCCGCGTAACCGTGTATTCTTCTGCCGCACACACCAAACACGACGTTCGCGTTATGACGTTTACGACGCAAAACCACTTAAGTCGAAACAAGGCTTTATACAGTAAATGGGAGATGCGTCGTAACCACGAAATGTCGTAACCCGAGGACTACCTGTACTTCCATAGAATGGTATTTCATAGAAAGTGATTGCTTTTCCAGTCCAGCACAACTAATACATAGTAATGCCAAACTGCAATTCCTCTGTAACTTCCAAAATATTTCTCAAATATTATTATATCTCAAATATTATTTTTTTTCTGCCATTCTGTTCAATTGAACAGCTTGCACAAATATGAACGAAGTTATTTCTGCGACCAGACAACATGCCACATTTAAAAAAAAAACATCAAAAAAGGTTAAGCGTTCACTTCTTACCGCTCTTATTGTGATCTTATTTCAGCATGATTTATGGTGACACACACTCCAATGGTAAAATAATAGAATTTTTAATAGAATTTGCACTATAATCCAGGCATTTTACAAACTTAAACAATGAGGGAATGTTAACATCTTTGCACAACTAGATTGGGGAATATTTGCCCCTTCTTTCTCATAGAATTGTGAGTTCAGTAAAGTTTAATGGGAATTGGCAATGGACAGGTGAACAGCCTGTCATAGGACAATTGGCTCGGAGTTAATGGTGTTTTACAGGTGTGCAGCCCAGTACTTCATATCTTAATGTATTTAGTTTTTGAACATCATTACTAGTGAATACAGCCCCACCACATAATGTATTAGAAGCCTTAGAAGTGCAAATGAAACCCAGTGTGATGCTTTTTCAGAAGAGGCTTCTTTCATGTCATCCTGCTATACATGCAAACTTAAAGATAAGCGGTTACACATGCACACAACAACCAATTTCAGCCTGTAAGGCTTTTTAAAGTTGCCTTAGCATCCCTGATCAATATCCTACTTGTTCGGTCATCCAATTTGGCATGATGGCCGCATTTCAGCAAGGTGCCATACATTTTGCACAGTTTAATACTGCTCTGATCGGTAGTACAGGATAGTTAAAACACCTGAAATCTTTTTGTATGTTTCTAACTTGCCACAACTTCATCCCCAGACCCTTTTGAAAACATCTTTCTAACCAGGGTATTTTTTTCTGTTATCATACACTACTAGTAGTAGAATTCCCAAGAAACTATCAATTTTATTCTGAAGTTATTTAACCAATACATTGAATGTCAGGTGGGTGCCATTTAGCCTGGTGTCTGATCTCTAAGGTTATAGGTTCACCTGGGCAAGTTAACAGTGGTTATTCTAAATGAGCCAATTACCTAAAACAGGTGTTTTACTAATTGATCCGAAGTTTTGTAAATGTCATTCTCATTAATGTTGAGGGTGTAATGTGACAAAGGGTGTTTTGACAGAGTGATGGTTTTCTAGGCACTGTAACACACTGCCTGGCCAAAAAAAAAGGTCTTGGCCTGGATTTAATTAAGCAGATACGCAAGAGCCTCCCATCGGATAATTACTGCATTGGTGATTATGTTTCAGCTGGAAACAAGTTATTTAACCCTAGCATCTTATTTGTTAACCAACCAAGTTGAAAGACACATTCTGTGGTCGTGGAAAAAATGTTAATCTGTTCCAGAATGGTCAAATTATTGGCATGCATCAAGCAGAGAAAACATCTAATGATATTGCTGAAACTACTTAAATCAGGTTAATAACTGTCCAATGCTTTATTAAAAAGTGGAAGGACAGTGGGAAAACATCTTCGTGGAAGGACTGTGGTCAGAAAATAATCTTGAATGATCGTGATCAGCGATCACTTAATTGTTTGGTGAAATCAAATCGTAGAAAAACAACAGTAGAACTCAGGGATATGTTTAATAATGAAAGAGCATTTCCACACGCACAATGAGAAGAGAACTTAAGGGTTTGGGACTTAACAGCTGTGTAGCCTTAAGAAAACTACTTGTCAGTGAGGCTAACCGGCAAAAACGACTTCGGTTTGCTAGTGAGCATGAAGTTTGGACTCTGGAGAAATGGAAGAAGGTCAAGTGGTCTGATGAGTCCAGATGTACCCTGTTCCAGAGTGATTGGCACATCAGGGTAAGACTAGAGGTGGCTGAATTGATGCAACCATCATGCCGTACAAGCCTGTGTGGGCAGTGCTGTGATCTGGGGTTACTGCAGTTGGTCAGGTCTAGGTTCAGCAACGTTATGTGTCCAAAACATGAGTTCAGCTGACTACCTGAACATACTGAACGACCGGGTTATTCCATCAATGGATTTTTTTATTCCCTGATGCCACGGGCATATTCCAAGATGACAATGCCAGGATTCATTGGACTCAAATTGTGAAAGAGTGGTTCAGGGAGTATGAGACATCATTTTCACAAATGGATTGGCCACCACAGAGTCCATACCTGAACCCCATGGAGAATCTTTGGGATGTGCTGGAGAAGACTGCACAGTGGTCCAAATCTCCCATAATCAATATAAGATCTTGGGAAAAAATTGATGCAACTCTGGACAGAAATAAATGTTGCGACAATGCAGAAGCTTGTGGAAACGTTTTTATAGTGTGTGTGTGTGTGTGTGTGTGTGTGTGTGTGTGTGTGTGTGTGTGTGTGTGTGTGTGTGTGTGTGTGTGTGTGTGTGTGTGTGTGTGAGTGAGAGAGAGAGAGAGAGAGACATTTTTTTTTTTTGACCAGGCAGTGTATTTCTCACTATACAAACATGGTCCATAAAGAGCTACATTATACAAACTAAGACACAATAATAATTAAACCAATGTGGTGTTTGCCTATCTACTTTTATCTGAACGTCAAAATAATAAGTTACAATTGTTAATAACATATCATTTACATTGGAGAGAGCATGCACCGGACCGTTCCAGTTTATCTCTGAAGCCTCGCCCCCTCCATCCCCTTCCGTCATTTCTCATTGGGCGTCTCTCCGCGGCCATGGTAACATTACAGTGCGACGATTTGTGGTGTAAAGCGGTAACTAAATAGCTCTCATAAAAGGTAAGAAAGTAATTTACTCCAGATTAAGGTACATAATACAGTTCAGTACTTAATCTAATCGCCGTATGCTCACTTATACCGTCCCCAAGACAAAGTAATTATTTATATGTATCCCCGTAAAAGCGTTCGGTGGCTAAAGTGTGAGGCGTGTTTAACAAGTGCCTTATGGGAATTGATGTTGTAGTAATTGAGTTGTAGCCACAAAATTATTCTGAACCGTTATGTGTGCTAAACTACGCCTCCATAGGCTGTAGTCATTAAATATTATTTTTGTGTTATATTATTACTGTTTGCAGATATCGCTTTACTATTATTATAGACCAAGAACGCCAACACTAAAACATTCGTG
Organism: Ancistrus triradiatus; assembly: GCA_025084515.1. Taxonomy (NCBI): domain Eukaryota; kingdom Metazoa; phylum Chordata; class Actinopteri; order Siluriformes; family Loricariidae; genus Ancistrus; species Ancistrus triradiatus. The sequence continues at coordinate 78,605 of JAJAGP010002115.1, read as the reverse complement.
TATATCCAGGTAGCCAATATCTTCGATATACATTATGGTTATGGTGGTTTGTACAGTAGGATGTGCCGTACAGTTAGCTGTTTTCCAATCCAAACTCAAAAACAAATTCGTAAACGGTGTCTTTCTCTACACAAATGGCGATTACATAAAAAGCCAACTATATTTAACACTGCAGTATGAGGACAGAACATTGAGCTTACGCTAGATGTAGGGATGCGTTTGAGACCACCGTAGTCCAATTCCAGACCAAGACCTTGTACCGCGGTAAACCTGGCTTGCGGTTAGCGATTCAGAGATTTTACCGTCTTGTCACGTCAAACTGTGATAAATGCTACATTTGGCTAGTCCTGATTTGTGAATTCAGATGACGTCATCATCTAAAGTGAAATCATTCGGTATTACATTTTAGGGCTTTATTTTCAAAAGCTTATAATTTCTAAAGGTGAGCACTTAGATTACTGACACCTGCAGTAAAGTGACCAGGCTGATTTGTGAAACTTTTCACAGTCTTAATTCTGTCTATATGTGGCTCGTATAAGCCTTGAGGACGGAAGATGTTAACACGCGAAATAATTAAGCCTTTAATTTAACTCGCCATAAAACCGTCCAAGCAGGCCATAAAACTTCAAAAACGGATCATATAGAGAATCAACACGGGTTAAAGTTACCCTCCATCAGTTCTGAAAGCTATCTGAAAGCTATTTCTGATTTGTGAAAGCTTTTACAGATATAATTCTGGCTAATAAATATTTATTATGATGTTATTATTTTCAGGCATAATCAGATTTTTGAAAGTGTTCACAGATATAATTTTGAATAAAACACATTTATTTATATAATATTTATCAATTTTAGGCATTTTCAAATTTGTGAAAGCTTTCACAGATGTAATTTTATATAAAAAAAAACATTTATTTATTTAATATTTATCAACTGTAGCTATTTTCAGATTTGTGAAAACTTTCACAGATGTAATTTTATATATAAGCATTTATTTATATAATATTTACTAATTTTAGGTATTTTCAGATTTGTGAAAGTTTTCACAGATGTGATTTTATATAAAAAGCATTTATTTATATAATATTCATCAATTTTATTCATTTTCAGATTTGTGAAAGCTTTGTAAATTACATTGTAGGATTTTTCAAGAATTTAATTGTAAATCATAGTGGAAAATAAGTATTTGGTCACCCACAAACAAGCAAGATTTCTTTGACATCGTTATCTGTATAAAAGACATCTGTCTACAGCCTCAAACAGTCAGACTCCAAACTCAACCATGGCCAAGACCAAAGAGCTGTCAAAGGACATCAGGAAGAAAATTGTAGACCTGCACCAGGAAGATGTGAATCTACAATAAATCAACTGTGGAAGCAATTGTAAGAAAATGGAAGACATACAAGACCATTGATAATCTCCCTCAATCTGGGGCCCCAAGCAAGATCTGAGAAATGATCATGAGAACGGTGAGCAAAAATCCCAGAACTACACAGAGAGACCTGATGAATGATCTGCAGAGACCAAAGTAACAAAGGCTACCATCAGTAACACACTACGCCGAGAGGGACTCAGATCCTGCAGTGCTAGGTGTGTCCCCCTACATGTCCAGTACATGTATAAGCCAGTACATGTCCAGGCCCGTCTGAAGTTTGCCAGAGAGCATATGGATGATCCAGAAGAGGATTGGGAGAATATCATGTGGTCAGATGAAACCAAAATACAACTTTTTGGTAAAAACTCAACTGGAGGAAGAAGAATGCTGAGTTGCATCCCAAGAACACCATACCTACTGTGAAGCATGGGGGTGGAAACATCATGCTTTGGGGCAGTTTTTCTGCAAAGGGGACAGGACGACTGATCCGTGTTAAGGGAAGAGTGAACGGGGCCATGTATCGTGAGATTTTAAGCCAAAATTAAGCCAGATTTAGTGCAGCTGGTAGATTAAAGTGTCAAGAGTGTCCAGTGCATTTTTCCGAGGTCTAAGTGATTGAACAGGTGACCTCAGTTAGAACTTGTACATGTGCAAATTAGCTATATTTGATAATATAATCTATGATAATATTATCTAAATTAACATTAAGCTGACACACCTTTATTTGTGTTTCTACATGCCATTAGAACTTCAGAGTTTAACTTGTGCATGCAACGTCAGTGATTATGTTGCAGTATTTGCAGTCTGCAATGTGCTTGTTTGATGCTGCGTGCTTGTTTGTGTAATGTCTGCACTAAAACAGTCATTGGGCCTCGTTCATGAAATGCGAGCTGAATGAATTTGTGCATACATAGTAAAACACCTGTTTTGTAAATGGTTACATTCATGAAAGTATAGAGTACTAACTAAATAATTATATAATACGTAAAAAATAAAAGTAAATGAAATTACACTTAGCAAGCACTATGTTTAATAATACAGCTGGTTATAATTCAGAGAAACTTCCAAAAAGCTGTACGGGGCAGTTGTTTGCTGAATTATTTTGTTACGTCCATTGAGTTAATTAATGTGGTTTGTTTTGTTGGAACAGACATAAGGGTGTGTAATACTCACCAGTAGAGATGGCTGATCTTGCGCTGTTGTGAGAATGTGTCTTTAGGGATCATAGAGATTTATTAGTGTGTTAGTAGAGTCCAACAGATGCCATGCTTTTCTTTTCCCAAATATTCTTAGTGCAAATAAGTTACCATGGGCTGTAAGAAGGTTAGTGATAACAAACAACCAAAGAGGAAAACAGTGAGAACCATGATAGTGCTTAAGGTATAGTATTTACAGTGTTGGGGGTAACGTGTTAATGTAACGAGGTAATATAACGCATTACAGTTAAATGTTCTGTAATCACATTACAGTTACTAACATAATAAAAACAACGTTACTTGCATTGCTCACATTTTTCTGTAAAAATATAATTTTAATACCCAAAGCATAAAACATTTCCTACGCTGTTTTTGGTGTAATTTCTGTATGAACTAACTTTTGCACAGCCCAGTAAGACTGCACATCTGGTCATGGGAGTATGAATGTCACAAGCGAAGGCTCTTCTGGCTCTTGAGTCGACTCTTTCGGCTCCCAAACGGCTCTTCATTTCATGTGCCGCTATTTAGCACTGTTTATCAAGTTTAGCGCTATTTTGATCTGTATGTGTGAACATATATCCCTCAACTTATTAGATGTAAGTATAGTCAGTATACATAGATGTACATTGGTGCTTGAACGTTTGTGAACCCTTTAGAGTTGTCTATAGTTCTGCATAAATATGACCTAAAACATCATCGGATTTTCACATAAGTCCTAAAAGTATATGAGAACCCAGTTAAACAAATGAGACAAAAATATTATACTTGGTCATTTATTAATTGAGGAAAATGATCCAATATTACATATTAGTAAGTGGTAAAAGTATGTGAACTTTTGCTGTGCAGCAATAACTGCAACTAAACGTTTCCTGTAACTGTTGGTCAGTCCTGCTTGGAGGAATTTTAGCCCATTACTGTGTACAGAACAGCTTCAGCTGGCAAGCTGTCCTACTCCAGATGCAGCAAAACATGTCCAAAGTGGTGGGTTTCCTCACTTTAACTGCTCTCTTCAGGTCCTTCCACAACAGTTTGATTGGATTAAGGTCAGGACTTTGACTTGGCCATTCCAAGACATTATCTTTATTCTTCTTTAACCATTCTTTGGTTAAAGTTCTGTTTTGGTTGACCACTCCTGGGAGGGTAACAATGGTCTTGAATTTTCTCCATTTGTACACAATCTGCCTGATTGTGGACTGGTGGAGTCCAAACTCTTTAGAAATGGTTTTATACCCTTTTTCAGCCTGATGAGCATCAACAGCTCTTTTTCTGAGGTCCTCAGAAATCTTCTTTGTTTGTGCCATGACACACTTCCACAAACATGTGTTGTGAAGAGCAGACTTTGATAGATCCCTGTTCTTTAAATAAAACAGGGTGCCCACTCACACCTGATTATCATACTATTGATTAAAACACTTGATTCTAATTTCACCTTCAAATGAACTACTAATCCTAGAGATTCACATACTTTTGCCACTCACTAATATGTAATATTGGATCATTTTCCTCAATAAATAAATGACCAAGTATAATATTTTTGTCTCATTTTCTTTATCTACTTTTAGGATTTGTGTGAAAATCTGATGATATAAATAAAATAAAATAAAAAATCCTGCACCAGAGGTAGTATGACCATCAAGTTTTTATGCATTAATCTTATATTGAATGATCTTGACTGGATTCAAGAAATGCTGGATGGAAGAAATGCTACAGTACTCAAGACTCACCTTGAGTACGATTTCACCTTTTTTGGTGCTACTGCGCTCTAGGTTGCCTTATTATATAGGTTTGGATTTTAGCCATGATAATTCCCCAAATTACAGAGGCAGCAATGCCACTTCTTTTCTTCGGATACGGTACCTGATATTCAAGCATCTGTCGATACGGCGTACTGATACCGATACCAACTCTATCTATCTTAGCTATTCGATAGGTACCTTTACATCCTGATGTTTATAGTGTTTCACATTTTATAGATTTATTTTGGTAAAAGCAGTGTTCTGTATCCCAATTAAGATGTAATAAGCTTGAAATAATAGTATTTGCTGGTTGAGTTTGAAAACTTTTAGAGCCATGAAAAAAATACATTTTTGTCATAATGCTCTTTGTCGACTGTGTTGCTGTGAGTACCTAGCGCTCTATTCTCCGTGGTTTCCCCGGGTTTCTTTACTGTTTTGTTCTCCGGCCTCTGTGTTTATGCTGCGTTTATTTTCTTTAATTAACCTTCCCCCTGCCCCAGAATCTGCATGTGTCTCTTCCGTTTGTCCCACTAGCTACTCACAAGCTTTTTAATTGTCGGTTATATTTAATTTTCAGCCATGCTTCAAAATACTGCCGTTACAGATTATGCAGGAGGGATTTTGCTACTATATGTCTCAAGTCAAGAAATAATCCACCACGGACATGCTGCTGGCTTCGGTTAAGTTTCATCTAGTGGCGCGCATGTGCTTCAGTAACCGCTTCATGGCATCGGTGCAGAGTAACACTACCCTAAACCATCTGCAGTATTACAGTATTGATGTTGTGAATGACCAGACAACTTGATACATTGTCATGTTACCCTATATACATGCTTCCACAATAAATTTATCTTTGTTGTTTAACCAGGTCATTTAACCCTGATGAATTTATGAATGGTCTTCAATCAAACGCATCAGCTAAAGCAACAGCAATCCAGCAGCTGAGCTGTTCAGATCACCTGATAGCAAATTTTATTTAGATGTTTCTGCATGATGAATTTGACTGAAATTTGTGAGAATGCTAAGAAAGGAAGAGAATATGCATTGCTTGGGAACTATGACTCTGCTATGGTATACTATCAGGGTGTTATACAGCAGATCCAAAAGCACAACCAGTCTCTTAAAGATCCTGCACTAAAGGCTAAGTGGCAACAGGTAAGATTTGGATAGATATTGATGTACAGTTTTATGCAGTAATTGTCTAAAAAAACTCTTAATTGAACTCACATAAGGTCTTAACAGGGACAAATGTTGGCTCTTTATTTACTTAGGTTAGAGAAGAGCTGCTAGAGGAGTATGAGCAGGTCAGAGGCATTGTGGCCACTTTGGAGAGTTTCAAGGTAGACAAGCCAGTTGACTTTTCCAATCCTAAACTGGAGGAATGCTTGAGGAATCCTGATGTGTGGCCACCCCCTACACCTGCAGAGCACAGGTACATCCTTGAACATGTCAAACATCAAAAATGTCTCTATATTCCTCTATTCCTCCTCTTTCACTGTTAAGGTGTGTATAGGTGCAAGGAAAATTCTTTCTTCTTGTAAACCTTTGTAATTACCTGGGTTGTTTTATTATTTCTTTACATAATGTGGTGTGATACAAGTCATAGTACAGGACATCCACTGCCCTAAACAACACAAATATACTTTTCATGTCAGGTATGTGAGCTCTTGTATTTCACACCCTTTAGCAGGTAGCTGCTATTGAATTTAGCTGCTGTTTAGGAGGGATTTGAACAGTCCTCCTCAAATCATTCAACAACATCACAATTGGGTTGTGATGTCCATATGTGTTGTCTTCTTTTTAAGTTATAGTTAAGTTTCTTGTCTCTCTACATATACTTGTGTGCTGGACTGCTATTCTGATATTCTCTTTTAAAATGTTTTTAAACAATTCAAGCTTCATTAAACAGTAGGAGAACAGAACAACATGAAAGCATAGGCTACAGCAGTGGTTCCTAGACTTTTCCTGTAGAGCACCCCTTTTGTAAATAAGATTTTTTGAGCCACCCACCACACTCCGACACACACGTACAGGTCTTTTGCTTCCAAAACTGCAAAACTGCACCTTATTGAATGTACTTGGACTTTTTTTTCCAACTTTCCCAGGCAGTGAAGTGACCAGGACGTTCACTGCCCCAAACCAAAATCTACTATCCCAAATAAAGTTTTTATTGTCATATAAATAAGAACACCTAAGCTAATATACAGTGGTGCTTGAAAGTTTGTGAACTCTTTAGAGTTTTCTATATTTCTGCATTTATGACCTAAAACATCATCAGATTTTCACACAAAGTCCTAAAAGTAGATAAAGAGAACCCAGTTAAAAAAAAGTACAAAAGTATTATATACTTGGTAATTTATTTTTGTAAGAAAATGATCCAATATTACAAGTGCTGCAATAACTGCAAACTAAACATTTCCTGTAACTGTTGATCAGTTTCTGCACACCGGCTTGGAGGAATTTTTAGATCAATTACTCCGTACATTAACTACTCGCTTCAGTTCCTTCCACAACATTTCGATTGGATTAAGGTCAGCACTTTGGCTTGGCCATTCCCAAAACATTAACTTTATTTCTTTCTTTAACCATTCTTTGGGTAGAACGACTTGTGTGCTTAGGGTCGTTGTCTTGCTGCATGACCCACCTTCCCTTGAGATTCAGTTCATGGACAGATGTCCTGACATTTTCCTTTAGAATTCTCTGATATAATTCAGAATTCATTGTTCTATCAATGATGGCAAGCCGCAACGTTCTTAAATAAAATTGCTCAAAATTCCAAACCAGAGAGCTGTATTTCTTTTAGTATATATGTAATATTAATAAGAATATACATAAAAAGCTATGAATAAAATCTAAACCAAAATCTCAGTCTCAATAAAATTATCTCAAATTTATCATGTGAATGTACAGTGGGGCAAAAAAGTATTTAGTCAGCCACTGATTGTGCAAGTTCTCCTACTTAGAAAGATGAGAAAGGTCTGTCATTTTCATCATAAGTATGTTAGGGCTTACACTTTGGCCGTTAGTGGCCAGTGTTGGCCCTTCACGGCAGCGTGTTCTCTCCCCACTTTACTGGGGATTCCCCTGAGCTGACAGTAGTGTTGGCTCAGTTATTGTGTGGAATCCCCATATACCAGTGCATTCACGTTGGCATGACTGATTGGCAGTGCGATTGCGTTGGGAAGTGCTTGCACCTGTCAGTAGTACTATTTAAGAGCACGCTTTGCCACTGACAGGCGCCTACGGCTCGCATAACGCTTGCACGAGGCCTCACCCACCTCTATCCTTTTCTCATATTTGCTCCGGTTGTAGGGATAAAGGTACAACCCATCTTGATTAGAAGGTGGGCCGAGTAGAGCGCAAAGCTCGAGGTATGGTGTTCAGGGCTTAGTTGCTAGGACTAGGGAAAGCTCGTCACCAGCCCAAGGCTTCTCTCCCTCTTATCTGCCATCCGGTCGCTCAGCGTGAGCGATTCCCTCGCTGTAACGCTCCCCCCCCGGCTTTGGTGCCACACTCCAGTGAGCGATTGGCCAGGAGTATCCGTGGTACGTGCCTGCTGGTACAGGGAGGACCGTGACATTGCTCTTTGCAGGCTTTTCTGCTCGGACTCATGCTCCCATAGAATCGGGAGGACCGTGAGTTTCCTCTGCAAATATCCCAGCGTGAGTGATTCCCTTGCTGTAAATCTGTTCGCGTTGTTGTCACACTGCACACGCGCACCCCCAGTACACTTCGGCTTTCTCCGGCGCAGCCGAGCTCTAGTGAACAGAGATCGGGCTGGAAGCGCTCGGATCTGACCTGCACATGCACGGACCGCTATTCGCGGTCTTGTGAATATTCGTGTCTTGTGAATATTCGTGTTAATACGTCCGTTTTTGGTCGCGCTGCCCATCAGCGTGCGTCTCAAATTTCCTTTGGTTTCTGTCATAGTTTTTAGACGGTTGAAACCTTATTCTGAGTCCGATATAGGCGTCTCCTTTGTCTGCCATTCATACCGTGGCAAACCGTGATTACACTCGTCTCTGACACTGGGCTTCGGGGGTTTGAGTCCCAGGTCCCGCATTAACTGTGGGCTTGGTTATTATTTATTATTGCTTATCATATATCTCATTTTGGTTCACTAATTCCATCTGGAGCTAACTGCACTTGGGTCCTAACCCTGAATAAAATAATATATATTAAAAAGAATATATATTATTTTTTTCTTTAATGGTTCGTCAGTCCTTAGCAACATGGCGTACCGTAAGAAGGTACACTTCAAATATGAGAGACAAATTGAGAAAAAAAATCGAGGAAATCACATGGTATGTGAATTTCTAATATTAGCAGTTCATTTGAAGGTGAAATTAGATTCAGGTGTTTCCAATCAATGGGATGATAATCAGGTGTGAGTGGGAACCCTGTTTTATTTAAAGAACAGGGATCTATCAAAGTCTGCTCTTCACAACACATGTTTGTGGAAGTGTATCAGGGCACGAACAAAGGAGATTTCTGAGGACCTCAGAAAAAGAGTGTTGAAGCTCATCAGGCTGGAAAAGGTTACAAAACCATCTCTAAAGAGTTTGGACTCCACCAATCCACAGACAGACAGATTGTGTGCAAATGGAGGAAATTGTTACCCTCCCCAGGAGTGGTCGACCAACAAAGATCACTCCAAGAGCAAGGCGTGTAATAGTTGGCAAGGTCATAAAGGACACCAGGGTAACTTCTAAGCAACCGAAGGCCTCTCTCACATTGGCTAATGTTAATGTTCATGAGTCCACCATCAGAAGAACACTGAACAACAATGCTGTGCATGGCAGGGTTGTAAGGAGAAAGTCACTGCTCTCCAAAAAGAACATTGCTGCTCATCTGCAGTTTGCTAAAGATCACGTGGACAAGTCAGAAGGCTATTGGAAGAATGTTTTTTGGATGGATGAGACCAAAATAGAACTTTTTGGTTTAAAAGAAAACTGTTATGTTTGGAGCAAGGAAAACACTGCATTCCAGCATAAGAACCTCATCCCAGCTGTGAAACATGGTGGTGGTAGTATCATGGTTTGGTGGTGGTAGTATCAGGATGCCTTGGATGGAACAATGAATTGTGAATGATATCAGAAAATTCTAAAGGAAAATGTCAGGAGAAGGTGGGTGATGCAGCAAGACAACGACCCTAAGCAAACAAGTTGTTCTACCAAAGAATGGCTAAAGAAGAATGGGGGGGATCATTATTATTGATCATTTTCCTCAATAAATAAATGACCAAGTATAATATTTTGGTCTCAATTGTTTAATTGGGTTCTCTTTACCTACTTTTTAGGACTTGTGTGAAAATCTGATGATGTTTTAGCTCATATTTATGCTTCTTCTTTAAGAAGCTCTTCTGTCCTCCACTCCATGCCTGTATTAATGGCACCTGTTTGACCATGTTATCTGTATAAAAGACACCTGTTCACAGCCTCAAACAGCCAGACTCCAAACTCAACCATGGCCAAGACCAAAGAGCTGTCGAAAGACACCAGGAAGAAAACTGTAGACCTGCACCAGGCTGAGAAGAGTGAATCTACAATAGGCAAGCAGTTTGGTATGAATAAATCAACTGTGGGAGCAATTGTAAAAAATGGAAGACATACAAGATCATTGATAATCTCCCTCGATCTGGGACCCCACGCAAGATCTCATCCCGTGGGGTCAAAACGATCATGAGAACGGTGAGCATAAATCTCAGAACTACATGGAGGGACCTGATGAATGACCTGCAGAGAGCTGGGACCAAAGTAACAAACGCTACCATCAGTAACACACAATACCGAGGAGGACTCAGATCCTGCAGTGCAAGGTGTGTATCCCTGCTAAAGTCAGTACATGTCCAGGCCCGTCTGAAGTTTGCCAGAGAGCATATGGATGATCCAGAAGAGGATTGGGAGAATATTATGTGGTCAGAGGAAACCAAAATAGAACTTTTAGTAAAAACTCAACTCATCATGTTTGGAGGAAGAAGAATGCCGAGTTGCATCCCAAGAACACTATACCTACTGTGAAGCATGGGGGTGGTATAATTACAGTCCTCTCTCATCTTTCTAAGTAGAAGAACTTGCACAATCAGTTGCTGATTAAATACTTTTTTGCCACACTCTATAAGGATAATTGCATGTATAATGGATAATCTGTAAAATCTCTTTCTCTTTTAACCGTTTGATATGCTGTTGTGTGTAACTTGGCTTGAAATCAAGTTCACTGTTCAGCTGTCGTATTCACATGTCTAGTGGTCCAGACGTGCTAACAGCTTTTTTTCATTATACAGAGCAGAGAGATTTGTCATGGTATGAACGCTTCTTTCTAAAAGTTGTAGTTCTGACAAAAATAACTGTTGTGTACCTTGTTAGCATATTCCCTGCAAATATTGCAGAGCATTTCAGGTCAAAATCGATTCTGAGGTTTCCCTGAGTTTTCCCTAAGAGAATGAAGCTGCAAACTCACTTTTCTTTGGCATGTTTCTGCACACGTCACTATGACATCATTTGTCAACAGACAATATCATTGGTTAGTTTTGACTGGATGAACGAATGGATATGTTATAAATTCAGCTTTTCAGGAATCAGTATAGGAGTTTATTTACATATACAGAGGATCATGTATGGATACAACTGTATGGGTATAATCACCAATCTAATAAGACATATTTTTAGGAAGCTTTATGTACCCTAGGGGTGATGGGAAGGAAGTAAAAGGAGTTATTCGAACTATGACTACATGACTTTAGTTTCGTTCTTAGATTTATCATCTACGCCACCCAAGGAGGTTGCGTTCCTTTTGAGTCTTGGTCCTCCCAAGGTTTCTTCCTATAACACTCAGGGAGTTTTTCCTTGCCACTGTCACCCTAGGGTTGCTGAATTTGGGATTGGACGTAGTTATTAGGAGATAATCTAAACTTGTAAAGTTGCTTTGAGACAATGCTCCATTGTAAAAAGCGCTATATAAATAGATCTGACTTGACTTGAAGAGGAGGAGATTAAGGAGGGAGGGGGATGGAGATGAGAAAGAATGGTAGGCAAAGATACACAAAGAATGCTGGTGGAAGAGGTGCGGTGAAGACTGGTTGATATCGAGGGTCATTTCAATTTGCAAAAGGTGTCAGGAGACGGGATGGCAAGCCAAAAGGTGTGGGGCAGTATGAGAGGTAGTGTGGGAGAGAGGAACAGTGATTGTCCGGGCAAGACAGACAAGAGGGTGTGAGACATTGACTACATTAATAGCCACTGTCAATAGGGAAATGACTAAACGCCACAAATAGAGAATTATGAGCAAATGCAGTATATTCTAAGTATTTTCTCTCAGATAAGACTTTGCATGATGAGACGTTACTTATTCAAGTAAACTGATTTTGGCCTCAGTTACATTGTTCTGTCATCATATTGTGCAATCACCCACCCATGAGGGCAGTTATTTTCTGTACTGCTGTCCCAACGATGTGTTTTACTGGTCCTGGGCATTTGGGCAGTGGTTTTTGTTGAACCCTGACAAAACATGCATTATATATCTAAAAGTTCTTCTGTGTTGTAGCAGTCTCTGTTTTCAACAAATTTTCTAAAATTGCCTATGCCTCACTGCGCCCACTTGCTGAATCACTGGTCTACAGCAAAGTCATTCAGAATGAAGCTGCTTCCATTAAATCACATTCAATTTCATTTTGTAATTGTGTATCTGATTAGTATTGTTATAACTTTGCTGCTGTCATGAATAGCGATTTATATTGATACAGAAGTGACATTTAAAACTAAATAAGCAAAAAACTGAATACAAATGTACACATCATTTGTATAGCAGCATACACTCACTGGCCACTTTATTACATTCAACATTCCTCAGAGACTTTGGTCCATAATGACATGATATCTCATGATTCGAATTTTCCTTACTACCAGTCAAGTCAAGTCAAGTCAAGTCAGATCTATTTATATAGCGCTTTTTACAATGGAGCATTGTCTCAAAGAAACTTTATCAGTTTAGATTATCTCCTAATAGCTACGTCCAATCCCAAATAGAGCAAGCCTAGGGCGACAGTGGAAAGGAAAAACTCCCTAAGTGTTATGAGGAAGAAACCTTGGGAGAACCAAGACTCAAAAAGGGACCCAACCTCCTTGGGCGGCGTAGATGATAAATGTAAGAATGAAGCTAAAGTCATGTAGTCATACTTCAAATAAAATGTGAAATATGCACATCGGCATTAAGTGGCCTGTGTATAATGGGGCTGGAGCTGATGACGAATCACATGTGGGGCAGGAACTGGTACCGGGAACACAGCACGGAGACAAAACAGAAAATGTAATTAGTTATTGATTAAGATCACAGTGTCTATTAACAATCACTGATGCCATGTGTAGCATGAGACCCCGGCAGCATTAGCTATAGCAGCATAGCTAAAAAGAGGAGAACTGGTAGGTAACACAGCCAAGAGGGATCACATGAGACATCGGCAACCCCACAGGAGGCAGAAGACAGCAACCCAACGTCTCTGATCACCATAAGACTCTTTGACTATGAACCCCCAGCTCTGCCCTTAGTCTAAGGCAAGGATGCACAAGTCAAGATCAAGAGGACCGAAGCCCAGTTCAGCCAGGCCGCCCACCCGACACTCCCGGCTAAAGGACAAGGCAGGCAGGCCAGACCTGACTGCAGACTCCGGCCCCAGTGAACCAAGCCATGCATCCTGGTCTAAATCTAGTCAAAAGCCTTTGTACATAAATATGACTTTAGCCTAGACTTAAACATTTGGAGAGTGTCTGAGTTTCGAATGGAAGTGGGTAGTTTATGCCATAGTTTGGGGGGGGGGGGGCATGTATGTATGCTGTCACTTTTTTAATTCTAGGAACTAAAAGAAGTCCTGCACCCTGCGAACGAAGTAGACGAGCTGGGTTGTAAAACTCTTAAGTGTTCACTCAGGCCATGTAGAGCTTTATAAGTTATAAGAAGTATTTTGTAATCAATGCGGAATTTAACTGGTAACCAGTGTAGTGATGATAGAACAGGAGTGATATGATCAAATTTTGTAGTTAGAGTTAGCACTCGGGCAGCTGCATTCTGAACTAATTTAAGTTTATTTATAGATTTGCTAGAGCATCCAGTAAGTAAGGCGTTACAGTAATCCAACCTTGAGGTTATAAATGCATGAACCAGTTTCTCTGCATCATTAAAAGAGAGGATATTTCTAAGTTTAGCGATATTACGTAATGATGCTGCTAATGTGCGCATCAAAGGAGAGATCTGAATCAAATGTGACACCTAAGTTTTTTACAGATGGACTGGGCAATACTGGACAGCCATCTAGATTTAGGATAGATGTAGCCAATCTGTCTCTCTCAGCCTTGGGTCCCACTAATAGAACCTCAGTTTTATCTGAGTTAAGTAAGAGAAAATTAAATGACATCCAATCTTTTATTTCCTTTACACAGTCCTCAATTTTGTTGATTGTAAGGCTGTCATTTGGTTTGGCTCAAGAAACCATTTTGAGATGATTTGAGCTTTGTGATATGGTGTGTTATCCTGCTGGATGTAACCATCAAAAGATGGTACACTATGGTCATAAAAGGATGGGCATGTTCAGCAACAGTACTCTGGTAGACTGTGCATTTGTGCTCAGTTAATATTTTTTGGGATCCAAAGTGTCCCGAGAGAATATCCTCCACACCATTACACAACCACCAGCGGCCTGAACTGTTGATACAAGCCAGGATGGATCAGGATGGATGTACTTTAGGCCAAATTCTTATCCTACATCCCGAATGTTACAACAGAAATCGAGACTCATCAGACGAGGCAAAGTTTTTCCAAGTTTTATTGTTTGTTTGGATGAGCCCATGCAAATTGTAGGCCCAGCTGCCTGTTCTTAGATGAAAGGAGTGGCACTCAGTATGGTCTTCTGTTGTTGTGACCCATCTGCTTCAAGGGTTGAAGTGTTGATGTTCAGAGCTGCTCTTCTGCATATAGTGGTGCTTGAAAGTTTGTGAACCCTTTAGAATTTCTATATTTCTGCATAAATATGACCTAAAACATCATCCGATTTTCACACAAGTCCTAAAAGTAGATATAGAGAACCCAGTTAAACAAATGAGACAAAAATATTATACATGGTCATTTATTTATTTGGGAAAATGATCCAATATTATATATTGGTGAGTGGCAAAAGTATGTGAATCTTTGCTTTCAGTATCTGGTGTGAACCCCCCTGTGCGGCAATAACTGCAACTAAACATTTCCTGTAACTGTTGCTCAGTCCTGCACACCAGCTTGGAGGAATTTTAGCCCATTCCTATGTACAGAACAGCTTCAACTATTGGATGTTGGTGGGTGTCTTCACATTAGCTGCTCGCTTCAGGTCCTTCCACAACATTTCGATTGGATTAAGGTCGGCACTTTGACTTGGTCAATCCAAAACATTAACTTTATTCTTCTTTAACCATTCTTTGGTAGAACGACTTGTGTGCTTAGGGTTGTTGTCTTGCTGCATGACCCACCTTCCCTTGAGATTCAGTTCATGGACAGATGTCCTGACATTTTCCTTTAGAATTCTCTGATATAAGTCAGAATTCATTGTTCCATCAATGATAGCAAGCCATCCTGGCCCAGATGCAGCAAAACAGGCCCAAACCATGATACTACCACCACCATGTTTCACAGATTGGATAAGGTTCTTATGGTGGAATGCATTGTTTTTTTTTCTCCAAACATAACGCTTTTCTTTTAAACCAAAAAGTTCTATTTTGGTCTCATTCATCCACAGAATATTCTTTGAATAGCCTTCTGGCTTGTTAACGTGATTTTTAGCAAAGTGCAGATGAGCAGCAGTGTTCTTTTTGGAGAGCAGTGGCTTTCTCCTTGTAACCCTGCCATGCACAGCTTTGATGTTCAGTGTTTTTCTGATTGTGGACTCATGAAAATTAACATTAGCCAATGTGAGAGAGGCCTTCGGTTGCTTAGAAGTCACCCTGGTGTCCTTTGTCACCTCGCCAACTATTACACACCTTGCTCTTAGAGTGATCTTTGTTGGTCGACCACTCCTGGGCAGGGTAACAATGGGCTTGAATTTCCTCCATTTGTACACAATCTGTCTGACTGTGGATTGGTGGAGTAGAAACTCTTTAGAGATGGTTTTGTAACCTTTTCCAGCCTGATGAGCATCAACAACCCTTTTTCTGAGGTCCTCAGAAATCTCCTTTGTTCGTGCTGTGATACATCTCCACATATGTGTTGTGAAGAGCAGACTTTGCTAGATCCCTGTTCTTTAAATGAAACAGGGTGCCCACTCACACCTGATTGTCATCCCATTGACTGGAAACACCTGAATCTAATTTCACCTTCAAATGAACTGCTAATCCTACTTTTGCCGCTCACTAATATGTGATATTGGATATTTTTTCTCAATAAATAAATGGCCAAGTACAATCTTTTTGTCTAATTTGTTTAACTGGATTCTCTTTATCTACTTTTAGGACTTGAGTGAAAATCGGATGATGTTTTAGGTCTTATTTATGCACAAATATAGGAAATTCTAAAGGGTTCACAAACTTTCAAGCACTACTGTACTAGCCAATCTAGCTTCAACAGCCATGACAAGGTTACATAAATGACCCTTCTTCCCCATTCTGATGCTTGGTTTCAACTTCAGCAGGTCGTTATGACCATGTCTACATGCCTAATTGCATGTAAAAATGGTCGATTTGCTTCCATTTGATTGGTTAATTAGATATTTGCATTAACAAGCAGTTGAACATGTGTACCTTATCAAGTGGCCGGTGATTGTAAGTGCAGTCAGTTGTTTTAAGCCATTGAAACACTGGAGAGACACCACTGTCATCCACAATTTTGTTATGACCTGATCACACTACAGTATGGCTAGCATGATGAAGGTTGTGTAACATGTCTTGCTATGTTGCAGTGGACCACAGCCAACCAGCAGTACAACCACCACATTCCCTAAGATGACCATACACTTGACAACTTCTGATCTGTTACCATCTCACATCTACAGTTTTTGTTGCGTATTTTACACACACACACACACACACACACACACACACACACACACACACATACACACACAGAACCAAATACGGAAGTTATGAAGAGTAGGTAGAGGATCGTCGGCGTAGGTACGAGGTGCAATCTGAGAATCGCTTCTGTTGTGAAGCGTTGAAGCATTCAAATAAGGGAGAAGCTCCCTTGGACAGTAAGGAATTCATCACTTTTTTCATTTTTATAAATTGTGTAATGTTATTGTGTAAAGAATTGAGTTACAATGAAAATCGACTTGCATCACGCTGTAGGAATGGGTATGCGTTGTAACCCAGGGACTGAATGTGTTCGTGTGTGTGTGTATGTATGTATGTGTGTGTGTGTGTGTGTATATATACAGTCGTATGAAAAAGTTTGGGCACCCCTGATAATTTTCATGATTTTAGTTTATAAATCATCGGTTGTTCAGATCAGCAACTTGAGTTAAATATATCATATAGCAGATGCACACAGTGATATTTGAGAAGTGAAATGAAGTTTATAGGAATTACAGAAAGTGTGCAGTAATTATTCAAACAAAATTAGGCAGGTGCATAAATTTGGGCACCCCAACAGAAAAATTACATCAATATTTAGTAGATCCTCCTTTTGTAGAAATAACAGCTGCTAAACGCTTCCTACAGCTTCCAGTCTGGATTCTGGTTGAAGGTGCTTTGGACCATTCTTCTTTAGAAACATCTCCAGTTCAGTCAGGTTTGATGGTTTCCGAGCACGGACAGCCCACATTTTCAGAAATATTCATGTCTGGGGACTAAGATGGTCATTCCAGAACGTTGTAATGGTTCCTCTGCATGAATGCCTTAGTAGATTTTGAGCAGGGTTTGGGGTCGTTGGCCTCGGTGCAAGTTCAACTTTGTCACTGATTCTTGAACATTGTTCTCAAGAGTCTGCTGATATTAACTGGAATCCATGCGACCCTCAAGATTGCCTGTACCTGCACTGGCCACACAGCCCCACAGCATGATGGAACCACCACCAAATTTTACTGTGGGTAGCAAGTGTTTGTCTTGGGAATGCTGTGTTCTTTTTCCACCATGCATATCGCTTATTGTTATGTCCAAATAACTCCATTTTAGTTTCATCAGTACACTGCACTTTATTCCAAAATGAAGCTGGATTGTCCAAATGTGCTGTAGCACACCTCAAGTGACTCTGTTTGTGGCGTGTCTGCAGAAAAGGCTTCTTCTGCATTACTCTCCCATACAGCCTCTCCTTGTGCAAACTGCTCTGAATAGTTGAACGATGCACAGTGACACCATCTGCAGCAAGATGAGGTTGTAGGTGTTTGGACCTGGTCTGTGGCTTGACTATGACTGTTCTCACCATCCTTTGCATCTGCCTATCTGAGATTTTTCTTGGTCTGCCACTTCGGGAGTTCCTTAACTAGAACTGTGCCTGTGGTCTTCCATTGCCTCACTGTTCCTCACAGTGGAAACTGACAGCTGAAATCTCTGAGATAGCTTTTTGTATCCTTCCCCTGAACCATGATGTTGAATAACCTTTGTTTTCAGGCCATTTGAGAGTTGTTTTGAGGCTCCAATTTTGCCACTTTTCAGAGAAGATAAAAAGAGGAGAAAAACTTCCAATTGGCCACCTTACACTTTCTCATAGTTGGATTCACTTGTGTATGTAGATCAAGGGTCAATGAGCTTACAAAACAAATTTTGTGTTCCAATAATTAGTGCTAAAGGTATTCAAATGACAAAGGTGCCCAAATTTATGCACCTACCTAATTTTGTTTGAATAATTACTGCACACTTTCTGTAAAACCTATAAACTTAATTTCACTTCTCAAATATCACGGTGTTCATCTGCTATATGATATATTTACCTGAAATTGCTGAGCTGGACAACCAATGATTTATAAAGAAAAATCATGAAATTATCAGGGGTGCCCAAACACTTTTTCATACGACTGTATACATATATATTATATATATATATCTATATATATATATAGTATATATAGATAGAATATACGTATAGATCTATATATATATAGATATATAGAATATAGATAATATGACTATAGATATATATATAGATATATTATATATATATATATATAGATTAGATATATATAGAGATATACGGATATATATATCTATATATATATATTATATATAGATATATTATATAGATATATATATATATATATATAGAAATATAGATATATACGGATATATCTATATATATATTATATATATATCAGGTTTTTTCAAACATAAAGATATGAAATTGTAATTTTTTGTTAAGAATAAACAATAAGTGGGACACAACCGTGAAGTGGAACGAAATTTATTGGATATTTATAACTTTTTTTAGAAATAAAAAACTGAAAAGTTGGGCGTGCAAAATTATTCAGCCCCTTTACTTTCAGTGCAGCAAACTCACTCCAGACGTTTAGTGAGGATCTCTGAATGATCCATTGTTGACCTAAATGACTGATGATGATAAATAGAATCCACCTGTGTGTAATCAAGTCTCCGTATAAATGCACATGCTCTGTGATAGTCTCAGAGTTCTGTTTAAAGCGCAGAGAGCATCATGAAGACCAAGGAACACTCCAGGCAGGTCCGAGATACTGTTGTGGAGAAACTTAAAGCCGGATTTGGATACAAAAAGATTTCCCAAGCTTTAAACATCTCAAGAAGCACTGTGCAAGCAATCATATTGCAATGGAAGGAGTATCAGACCACTGCAAATCTACCAAGACCGTCCCTCTAAGCTTTCGGCTCAAACAAGGAGAAGACTGATCAGACATGCAGCCCAGAGGCCCATGATCACTCTGGATGAACTGCAGAGATCTACAGCTGAGGTGGGAGACTCTGTCCATAGGACAACAATCAGTCGAACACTGCACAAATCTGGCCTTTATGGAAGAGCGGCAAGAAGACAGCCATTTCTCAAAGATATTTCTAAAAGTTTGCCACAAGCCACCTGGGTGACACACCAAACATGTGGAAGAAGGTGCTCTGGTCAGATGAACTTTTTGGCCACAATGCAAAACGTTATGTTTGGCGTAAAAGCAACACAGCTCATCACCCTGAACACATCATCCCCACTGTCAAACATGGTGGTGGCAGCATCATGGTTTGAGCCTCCTTTTCTTCAGCAGGGACAGGGAAGATGGTTAAAATTGATGGGAAGATGGATGGAGCCAAATACAGGACCATTCTGGAAGAAAACCTGTTGGAGTCTGCAAAAGACCTGAGACTGGGACGGAGATTTATCTTCCAACAAGACAATGATCCAAAACATAAAGCAAAATCTACAATGGAGTGGTTCACAAATAAATGTATCCAGGTGTTAGAATGACCAAGTCAAAGTCCAGACCTGAATCCAATCGAGAATCTGTGGAAAGAGCTGAAACCTGGTGTTCACAAACGCTCTCCATCCAACCTCACTGAGCTCGAGCTGTTTTGCAAGGAAGAATGGGCAAAAGTTTCATTCTTTCGATGTGCAAAACTGATAGAGACATATCCCAAGGGACTTGCAGCTGTAATCGCAGCAAAAGGTGGCGCTACAAAGTATTAACGCAAGGGGGCCGAATAATTTTGCACGCCCCACTTTTCAGTTTTTTATTTCTAAAAAAAGTTTAAAATATCCAATTAATTTCGTTCCACTTCACGATTGTGTCCCACTTGTTGTTGATTCTTCACAACAAATTACAATTTTATATCTTTATGTTTAAAGCCTGAAATGTGGAAAAAGGTTGAAAAGTTCAAGGGGGCCTATATACACATATACACATTTAAACAACACTTAAACAACACAATATAACTCCAAGTAAATCAAACATCTGTGAAATCAAACTGTCTACATAGGAAGCAACACTGATTGACAATCAATTCCACATGCTGTTGTGCAAATGGAATAGACAACAGGTGGAAATTATTGGCAATTACCAAGACACACTCAATGAAGGAGTGGTTCTGCAGGTGGGGACCACAGACTACTTCTCAGTACCTATGCTTTCTGGCTGATGTTTTGATCACTTTTGAATGATGGTGGTGCTTTCACACTCGTGGTAGCATGAGACGGACTCTACAACCCACACAAGTGGCTCAGGTAGTGCAGCTCATCCATGATGGCACATCAATGCGAGCTGTGGCAAGAAGGTTTGCTGTGTCTGTCAGCGTAGTGTCCAGAGGCTGGAGGCACTACCAGGAGACAGGCCAGTACACCAGAGACGTGGAGGAGGCCGTAAGAGGGCAACAACCCAGCAGCAGGACCGCTACCTCCGCCTTTGTGCAAGGAGGAACAGGAGTAGCACTGCCAGAGCCCTGCAAAATGACCTCCAGCAGGGCACAAATGTGCATGTGTCTGCACAAACAGTTAGAAATCGACTCCATGAGGATGGTATGATGGCCCGACGTCCACAGATGGGGGTTGTGCTCACAGCCCAACACCGTGCAGGACGCTTGGCATTTGCCAGAGAACACCAGGATTGGCAAATTCGCCACTGGCACCCTGTGCTTTTCACAGATGAAAGCCGGTTCACACTGAGCACGTGACAGACGTGACAGAGTCTGGGGACGCCGTGGAGAGCGATCTGCTGCCTGCAACATCCTTCAGCATGACCGGTTTGGCAATGGGTCAGTAACGGTGTGGGGTGGCATTTCTTTGGAAGGCCGCACAGCCCTCCATGTGCTCGCCAGAGGTAGCCTGACTACCATTAGGTACCGAGATGAGATCCTCAGACCCCTTGTGAGACCATATGCTGGTGCGGTTGGCCCTGGGTTCCTAATGCAGGACAATGCTAGACCTCATGTGGCTGGAGTGTCTGAGCAGTTCCTGCAAGATGAAGGCATTGAAGCTATGGACTGGCCCACCCGTTCCCCAGACATTAATCCGATTGAGCACATCTATGACATCATGTCTCGCTCCATCCACCAATGTCACGTTGCACCACAGACTGTCCAGGAGTTGGTGGACGCTTTAGTTCAGGTCTGGGAGGAGATCCCTCATGAGACCATCCGCCACCTCATCTGGAGCATGCCCAGGGAGGTCATATAGGCACGTGGAGGCCACACACAATACTGAGCCTCATTTTGACTTCTGGACTGGATCAGCCTGTAGTTCCACTTTAATTTTGTGTGTGACTCCAAATCCAGGCCTCCATTGGTTAATACATTTGATTTCCATTGATGATTTTTGTGTGATTTTGTTGTCAGCACATTCAACTTTGTACAGAACAAAGTATTCAATGGGAATATTTCATTCATTCAGATCTAGGATGTGTTATTTGAGTGTTCCCTTTATTTTTATGAGTAGTGTACATATACACACGTGCGCACACACACACACTCATTGACAAATACATACACACACACACGCACGCACGCACGCACGCACACACACACACTCATTGACAAAAATCATAACACAACCAGATAGAAATGTCAGACTTGATGCAAAACTTGGCATGCAGGTAGACGCAGGTCGATATGTAAATAATTACAGGTGTGGTCTGACTAGACACTAGGTCGTTGCCACAAGCAGGTGGTAACAAGTGCTTCCCCCCCCTGCTGCTATATAAAAAGCTCTCAAAGGCTAGTTTTTAGTAGTGTACCTCTTGGTGAGAGATCGGTGACGATGGTCGTTTCGACAAATTGCCCGCCAACAGTTCTGACCTAGCTGTTAGACAAACGGTTACTTTGACAACATAGAAAAACATCTTGTATAAGCTGGCAGGGTGGAAGCTGGAAAAGTGCTCAGTTCTTTTTACGGTCATTAACAGTTTAATCTAGTTGTAACAACCACGGACCCGATCGCCATTTAAGCATTTTAATTTAAAAATAGAAACCTTCCCAAACATCAGCCAGCCACCAAACAAGTCTGATTTTAGAAGGGAATTTAATTATGAACTTCAATTTATATCAGACAGTTCATATTTAGAATACAGGCTGAACAAATAACACATATAATGCATAATAAATACGTTAATAGCTTCCCGTCACATCTCCGAAATCGTTTGAGCATTTTTTTATGTAAGCTTGATCTTGATAAACTCACCGCATAGTTGAATTTTAAACAACTACATTCTCGCCTAACAAACTCTTATAACTTCATTTTGTGACACAATAACAGTATTACTTTAGAAATTATACATCCAGTAGGGAGTTCTCTCATCCGGGCATTACCGAGCTGGCAATGCATTGTGGGACATTTCGCTGTTCAAGTACGCACAAGTCTGCATCGATGCATCCTCGGTAATATGGGCGGATCGAGAACACATCCGGGGATTTGGAGCGTACTTGGTTAGATGTGAACTTGGAAATGGAACAGTACTTGGGCTGCCACTGATGACGTTTCACAAGTACACGAGAACACAAGTACAGAGAAGTACGCATATTAGAGAAAAGGAAACGGCCTAGGTCTTGCCACAGGCAGTTCTGACCTAGCTGTTAGGAGATGTTGGGAATAGTGCTTGTGTGAGGGCACGCACATGTGGCTAACAAGTTTCAGACAGACCACCAGTAGAGAGGATAGCCTTATCCCCCAACAAGCACGAGCAGCTTCAACAGTTTCATTGTCCGCCATCCAGACACAGCTGGCACCTTCACAGCACACCTCTGTCTCTACCTGGACCATTTCCAGGCACCTAGCAGAGGAAATTTGTTGTCACAGTGGCCATTATGTATCTTGCCATTGACAGCCAGCCACCTTTGCTTTTGTTTGCAGTGGTGTTGTGAGTGAGAAACCAGGACTGCTGTGGACTGGAATCGTATTTGGAATCGTTAATGAGTAATCCAGGTTCTGTTTGTATATGGAGGATTCGTGGTAAGAACTTCAATCTTGCGACACACTGCCCCAACTGCCGGTGTGATGATCTGGGAAACCATTGCATATGACAGTCAGGGAAACTAACAGCTCAGCAATATGTGCAGGACATCCTGCAGCCACACGTCTCACATGGCAGGGCTTCCAACTGGCAATTTTCAGCAGGATAATGGTTGCAAACACACAGAAAGGGTTTCCTAGGAATGTCTCTGTCAGATTGCAACACTTCTTTGGCCTTTATCGCAAATCGAGCATGGGATTATCAGACCAGCTGGGACACCAGCTTATCCAACATACATGTGTGCAGGTTCTACAGGCCCAGCTGCAACATCTGTCGGCAGATATTCCGCAGGATACATACAGAACCTGTGTGCCTCCCAAACGCATCTCATCTTGTATCCAGGCTAGAGATGGACCAACAGGGTACTAGAGCCTCCTTTCAATTGTACAGTTTTCCCCAATGAACTTATCATTTCTCTCTAATATTGTTGTCACTTCATAATCATTACAGCCACACAAAAAGGTTTCATTTGATCCCAACAACTCCTTCTCGGTGCCTTATTTTTTGTCAATGACTATACTGTATATATATATATTTAATATACATATGTGGATAATTGTCCTCAGTAAATAAAAATGATCAAATTTAATGGTTTGTCTTCCTTTAAGACTTGTGTGAAAATCTGATGATGTTTGTACACAAATAATTGAAATGATAAAGAAGGTGGTTTATAAAGAAGATTATTAATACTTGTTATACTAATTATTAACTCAGCACATAGGTACAAAGAGAATGGCTCTTAGAAATGTAAATTTACTCCTTGGCTGGTTATCATGTTTGTGGTCTCTAAACATTCTCCCTGCATCATAGATTGGTGTCAAGTCAAGTCAAGTCAGATTTATTTATATAGCGCTTTTTACAATGGAGCATTGTCTCAAAGAAACTTTACAAATTTAGATTATCTCCTAATATCTACGTCCAATCCCATTGGTCTTCTAGTAATTCTAAAACATACCAGGGCAGAAGGAGCTGGACCGTTTTTGGATTTGTAAGTGAACACCAGGGTTTTGAATCTGATGCTCTGTCTTCAGGGAGCCAGTAAAGATAATGACATAACATAGCTTAGGCAAATTGAAAACCAGACGTGTTGCTACATTCTGCAGTTGCAGGGGCCTGAATGTATGCATGGGAATACCAGCAATCTTCATTGAGAAGAGCATTGTAGTAATCTACTTTTAATACAAAAAGAGGCTGGACAAGCATGTGCGTGGCTTCCCTGGCGAATTCTCCTGATGCTGTAGAGGAGATACCTGCATGACTGGTCAGTTTGGCAATATGAACAGAGAAAGCTGGTTATCCAAGGTTACTCCACAGCTGGTTGTATTCTTAGAGGCTTTATTGGATGAGTTTGCCTGGGAGATGGCAATATCTTGAAAAGGGGACTGGTTTCCAGGAACATAAAGCAGCTCAGTTTTGCTAAAGCTAAGCTTCAAATGATGAACTGATGTGAAAGATGAGATACTCTCCAGACATGCTGAGACATGTGGAGACCTGCACATCTGTAGGAAGGGACGAAGAGGATGAGTTGAGTGTCATCAACATAACAATGATAGGAGAAACCATGTGATGATTTCACCTTGGGAAGAATAGAGATAGAGAAAAGAAGAGCTCCCAGAACTGAGCCTTGTGGAACTCTAGTAGCAAGTGCACATGGTGCAGATGTGGATCCTCTCCATGACACCTAATATACTAAAGACTGGAGAGGACAGAAAAGAGAATCCTGTGGCTAACTATGTCGAAAAAATTTATAAGTCAGCTAATCAAAAATACTGTTTAATATTTATGGCTTCTTATGACTACAAGAGTAGCACAAGTTGATATGTAGGGTTTTGTCTGAGAACATGATCTGCATATTTAGCTGTAATTTTCTATATATCCCATTGTCAATTACCACTGTCTAAAATGTTGCATATCCAGGTAATCTAGGTAATTACAAATGTTTCACTGACTTTAACAATACAGTCGTATGAAAAAGTTTGGGCACCCCTGATAATTTTCATGATTTTTCTTTATAAATCATTGGTTGTCCAGCTCAGCAATTTCAGGTAAATATATCATATAGCAGATGAACAGCGTGATATTTGAGAAGTGAATTAAGTTTATAGGTTTTACAGAAAGTGTGCAGTAATTATTCAAACAAAATTAGGTAGGTGCATAAATTTGGGCACCTTTGTCATTTGAATACCTTTAGCACTAATTATTGGAACACAAAATTTGTTTTGTAAGCTCATTGACCCTTGATCTACATACACAAGTGAATCCAACTATGAGAAAGTGTTAAGGTGGCCAATTGGAAGTTTTTCTCCTCTTTGCATCTTCTCTGAAGAGTGGTAACATGGGAGCCTCAAAACAACTCTCAAATGGCCTGAAAACAAAGGTTGTTCAACATCATGGTTCAGGGAAAGGGAAAGGCTCTCTCAGAGATTTCAGCTGTCAGTTTCCACTGTGAGGAACATAGTGAGGCAATGGAAGACCACAGGCCACAGTTCTAGTTAAGGAAACTCCCGAAGTGCAGACAAAGAAAAATCTCAGATAGGCAGAGGCGAAGGATGGTGCCCCAGAACAGTCATAGTCAAGCCACAGACCACCTCCAAAGACTACAACCTCATCTTGCTGCAGATGGTGTCACTGTTCATCGCTCACAGCGCACTTTTGCACAAGGGAGAGGCTGTATGGGAGAGTAATGCAGAAGAAGAAGCCTTTTCTGCAGACACGCCACAAACGGAGTCCCACTTGAGGTGTGCACAGCAAACATTTGGACAACCAGCTTCATTTTGGAATGGAAGTGCTGTGTACTGATGAAATTAAAATTGAAGTTATTTGGACATAACAAGGAGCGGAAAAAGAACACAGCATCCCAAGACAAACACTTGCTACCCACAGTAAAAATTTGGTGGCGGTTCCATCATGCTGTGGGGACTGCGTGGCCAGTGCAGGTACTAGTAATCTTGTTAAAGTTGAGGGTCGCATGGATTCCAGTTAATATCTCCAGATTCTTGAGAACAATGTTCAAGAATCAGTGACAAAGTTGCACAGAGGCCAACGACCCCAAACCCTGCTCAAAATCTACTAAGGCATTCATGCAGAGGAACCAGTACAACGTTCTGGAATGGCCATCTCAGTCCCCAGACATGAATATTACTGAAAATGTGGGCTGTCCATGCTCGGAAACCATCAAACCTGACTGAACTGGAGATGTTTCTAAAGAAGAATGGTCCAAAGCACCTTCAATCCGGAATGAATAATTACTGCACACTTTCTGTAAATCCTATAAACTTCATTTCACTTCTCAAATATCACTGTGTTCATCTGCTATATGATATATTTAACTCAAGTTAAACAACCAATGATTTATAAACTAAAATCATGAAAATTATCAGGGGTGCCCAAACTTTTTCATACGACTGTATAAGTGGAGAGGCAGAAAGGTCATTTTATTGTGAAGGTAACCATGACACTATTTAATTTGTGACATTCAATACATGTGTACAATACAATTAATTTCTGGCTTTCTGACTCCCAGACCACCTGCTCAGGTGAAGAGACCAAACACTGGTGTGAAGCCCCAGCGTAAAGACTCTCCAGGCATGCAGCACCGTGGGCCAACAGGAAAGGGACAGTCAAATTTGAAATCAGATAGAATTGGTTTTCATGATCATCGCAATGCTAAACCTAAGGAAGAAAAAGTAAGTAAAATAGATTGAAATCGTGTATTCTGCACTGTAAAATACAGTAGATTCAGAAATATCCAGGGCACTTAGCATTTTGCACTTGTTGTGCTGTAGATTGAATTTCAAGTTGGAAAAAAAATGCAGTTTTGCCCATTAGTCTATACCAGTGTTTCTCAACCTTTTTGAGCCATGGCACATATTTCACATTACAAAAATCACAGGGCACACCACCAAACACAAATGTCACAAAGTATATTTATTGAAATATAATAAAAATCTAGTCTCAGTGTACTTAATTTACTTACTCAGTGTGAAACCTGGGCCTGTTTAGTTGAACACAAAGCTGATATCTTATTGCGCTCTAGTGGAAGAGAATGTAATTGTTCTGCCTTTCACTACACCCTGCTGGCTTAGAGTGCCAGTCAGGTGAAATTGGATAATCTTCCACGACACACCTAATGATTTCTCACGGCACACTTATGTGCTGCAGCACAGTGGGTGGGAAACACTGGTCTATACAGAATAAACAATAATGTCAAAGTGAAAAACTATTTTTTTTTGCAGAGTTATTAGAGTTACACAGGCTCTTTGCTCTGGCAAAGGAAAACTGAATTTATTGGAAATGCAGTTGAATCCCTTCATTTTGAGCTTCTTATCCAAATTCTCACAATATATGGCATATGTGATTCTTTAATCCAAAATAACCTTAGAAGTCATCAGCAGAGATGGTAAAACCTGCTGGCAGGTGTTCATGATGAAGTAGCTAGACGGAAGCCACTATTGAGTAAAAGGCATATAACCGAACACTTGGAGAGGCATCATTTAAAGGATTCTGAGAAAATGAAAAACATTCACTGGTCTGATAAGCCGAAAATAGAACACTTTGTGTGCAAACTCAAAGCACAATGTTTGGTAAACACCAAACTCTGCTCATCACCTAGCTAATACCAACACTACAGTGAAGCATGTGGTAGCAGCATCATGCTATTAGGGTGCATTTCGATCACATGGGCAGGGAGATTGATGAGACTTAATGGAACCATGAATGCAGCCAAGGAGAGAGGTCCTCGAAGAATCTGTTCCAGACCAACCACAACCACAGACTAGGGTAACAGTTCATCTTTCAGCAAGATAATGACCCAAAGCCTTGCTAAGACAATGATAGAGTGATTTTGCAATAAGTCACTGACTGTCCTAGAGTGGCTCAGCCATGTCAAGACTTAAACCTCACAGAATATTGAGACCTGAAGATGTAGTGGATTCTAAATAGTACTGGAGTATGAGAAAAAAAAAACAGTACTTGTATAAATGAGAAGTTTTAGTTTTCATTTTTAAATAAATTTGCAACATTTTTTTCACTTGGTCATTATTGATTACATTGAAGAGGAAAATATGGGTAATTATTAGTAATTAGAAATAAATGGTAATGGTATTTATATATAATTAAATCTACAAAGTGTGCTACATCTACAAGCCTCTAAAACACTGTGTATCTTTAAGTTGAAAATGTGTTCAGTTCAGAATAACAATGTGAATCTCTCAGATTAAATAATTTCTACGTAAACTCTGTTAAGGACATAATCTTAAACAACGAGCCATAGGTTTCTGCCAGAACTAAAATAATATTGCCACAAACGGTAAAGAAAATCCTGTGAATGTCCCGTGTATTATGATATACTGACCCTTAATTCTGCAGCTGACTAACTGATTTTAGATCAAGACGTTGTCATTTCAGGGCAAAAAGAGTGGCCAGGAAGGGGCAGGAGAGGGAGAGGTGAAGAAATTTGATGGTACACGTTATGACAGCGACTTAGTGGATGCTCTGGAGAGAGACATTGTGTCAAGAAATCCCAATATTCACTGGTAAATACTAAAAGAACTCTATCACATGTAGATAATCTGTGATATTAATTTTTGTGGAGTCTATGCAACGACACGATGGTGCAGCGGTTAGCACGGCTCCAACATTCCTGGTTCAATTTGCCTATGTGGAAAGTCTGTTTTCTTCCCACAGTAAAATTACATGTTATGTTAACAATAAGTGCCCTTTGTTTTAGAGTGTGTGTATGAGTGTGAGAGTGTATGTGCCCTACGACGTATTGGTGACCTGTCTAGGGTTGTTCCTACCTTGCGCCCTATGCAGCTGGCTAGGCATTGGGTTTCCCGCGAACATGACCAGGATTAAGCAGATAAAAAATGAATAAATGAGAAGTGTATTTCTAAGTACTGACAGGTATTGTTTCTATAGTTTTCATGTATTTAAGAAACAGCAGACATAACTTACCGTCTGGTGCCTTGTTTGTATGTGGTACTGGACCCCTTAAGTGTAACTGACAGCTCTTGATGAATGATGAGTGATGAATGTTGTACCTAACATAAACTGCTTCGCCTCTAGGAACGATATAGCGGACTTAGAGGATGCAAAGAAACTACTGCGAGAGGCTGTTGTCTTGCCAATGTGGATGCCAGATTTCTTCAAAGGCATCAGGCGTCCATGGAAGGTATGTTCCATTATATGGCACATTTGCTTGAATACACCCAGAGAAATATGGTCTGATTATGCAGACCCAAGATTTCTATACCCCTATAAAATGAAAATGTATGTGCAGTTAATTTTTGTGATGACATTATACCAGTATGAAACACTAAAATAATTTCCCCACCTGCAAAAAGAATCTCGTGTGTTTGTTTTCTATCAAATAATATTGCTGTCCACTTGGTGGCGATGTGTCATAACTTTAACAAGTTGTAATCTGGAATTGCATTAATTAATTCTTAAAACGCTATGGCATTTAATTACTATCTCTATGATTATTAGTAAGTTAGAAACAATGGTTTTTCATCGTTATCCAAGATTTCTAGTAGTTAATACATACTGCTGAGTTGATGGTTATTAGTATATCTTTATGCTTTGTGTCAGGGTGTATTGATGGTCGGGCCTCCAGGTACAGGCAAGACTATGCTGGCTAAAGCTGTAGCTACAGAATGTGGCACAACTTTCTTCAACGTATCATCCTCCACACTCACATCCAAGTACCGGGGAGAGTCAGAGAAGCTTGTGCGGTTGCTGTTCGAAATGGTAGTTATAACTTACAATAATGTACAACAAAAAAACAATGTGTATTACTATGTAGTATTAGTAATAGTATTTAGTATAAAACTAATTTAGTATCATTTGTCAATTTTTAGTAAATTTAGTGTTAAAATGTCTCCCTAATTAAGTACAGGTAAAATCAAAGCCTTTTTTAGTTTTAGTGTTAGTTTTAAGTAAATGATGTATGACAATGCTATATACATACACTCATCAGCAAACAAATGTGCCAAACCCCAAATTTTAAGCTTTTAATGGTCTCAACAGCAAAAAATTGGTCAGAAATGAGCAAGAATTAAAGAAATTGATAATGTAATTTAGTATGGCATAACCTTTCCATAAATGTTCAAGTTTTGAGGATAAACTCACAGACAGATTTTTACAGACAGAGAGTCAGTGTTGTTCCAATCAATTGTAATGGCTTCAGTCAGTTGGTGAGTAGCTGAAAATATTTCCAGGTTAGCTTGGGTTTAATGTGACACAGAATATCCTGTATAGTTGATCAAACCTTTACTCTGACCAGGCCAAAACTTGAGCCAGATGAACTTTTTTCTCAAAGTGTGAGTAAGTGTGAGTAGGAGCATTGTCTTTTTGAAACATAACATTTGGTTGTTCCTCTTTGAAAATCAGCTTCTCAGTTGTGGGAAGCAAGCATTTTTGCAATTTCCTGTACTCCAAAGTATTAATTCTGAATCAAATCTTCCATATTTTCCCAGAAAGTTAATTATGTCTTTGATGTTTTTCTTGGACAACAATGGCTAGACACATGGCTAGGAACCCTTGGGCATCGTAGATGTTATTATGTATGAATTTAAGTTATCTAATTAATTATAATCTTTACAAATAAGTTATTGTTAATAGTATAAATAAACAGAAGCTAAATGCCAAGAGGGATCACATGACATTGGCGACCCACCTTCACAGCAGTCAACAAACCTGAGTGATCACACTTAAGAGGCAGGAAGACAGCACCCAACATCCCTACCATTAGTTTGGAAGTAGCTTCACAGCTGCTGATAAATGTTAAAATTTTGGGTAAAGATTAGCTGTTTTAATCATTCATTTAATAATCATGCACTTCAAGTATTTGGGCATGTAGCCAAAGCTAAGTGATGAATTTAAAATAATAAGCAGTGACTAAGCAGTAATAGTAGGTGTCAATTAAGTAAACGTACAGTGGGGCAAAAAAGTATTTAGTCAGCCACTGATTGTGCAAGTTCTCCTACTTAGAAACATGAGAGAGGTCTGTAATTTTCATCATAGGTACACTTCAACTAAGAGAGACGAAATGAGAAAAAAAATCCAGGAAATCACATTGTAGAATTTTTAAAGAATTTAGTTGTAGATAATGGTGGAAAATAAGTATTTGGTCACCCACAAACAAGCACGATTTCTGGCTCTCACAGACCTGTAACTTCTTCTTTAAGAAGCTCTTCTGTCCTCAACTTGTTAACTGTATTAATGGCACCTGTTTGACCTCGTTATCTGTATAAAAGACCTGTCCACTGCCTCAAACAGTCAGACTCCAAACTCAACCATGGCCAAGACCGAACAGCTGTTGAAGGACACCAGGTAGAAAATTGTAGACCTGCACCATCCTGGGGAGAGTGAATCTACAATAGGCAACCAAGTTGGTGTGAATAAATCAACTGTGGGAGCGATTTTAAGAAAATAGAAGACATACAAGACCATTGAGAATCTACCTCGATCTGGGGCTCCACGCAAGATCTCATTCCGTGGGGTCAAAATGATCATGAGAACGGTGAGCAAAAATCCCAGAACTACACGGAGGGACCTGATGAATGACCTGCAGAGAGCTGGGACCAACGTAACAAAGCTACCATCAGTACCACACTACGCCGAGAGGGACTCGAATCCTGCAGTGCCAGGCGTGTCGCCCTGCTTAAGCCAGTACATGTCCAGGCCCGTCTGAAGCTTGCCAGAGAGCATATGGATGATCCAGAAGAAGATTGGGAGAATATTATGTGGTCAGATGAAACTAAAATAGAACATTTTGGTAAAAACTCAACTCGCCGTGTTTGGAGGAAGTTGCACCATACCTACTGTGAAGCAGGGGGGTGAAAACCTCATGCTTTGGGACTGTTTTTCTGCATAGGTTACAACACAACTGATCAATGTTTAGGGAAGAATGAACGGGGCCATGTATCGTGAGATTTCAAGCCAAAACCTCCTTCTATCAGTGAGAGCATTGAAGATGGAACATGGCTGGGTCTTGCAGCATGACAATGATCCCAAACACGCTGCTCGGGCAATGAAGGAGTGGCTCCGTAAAAAGCATTTCAAGGTCCTGGAGTGGCCTAGCCAGTCTCCAGACCTCAGCCCCATAGGAAATTTGTGGAGGGAGTTGAAAGTCCGTGTTGCCTCAAAAGATCACTGTTCTAGAGGAGATCTGCATGGAAAAATGGGCCAAAATACCAGATACAGTGTGTGCAAACCTGGTGAAGACTTACAGGAAACGTTGGACCTCTGTCATTGCCAACAAAGGTTATGTTACAAAGCATTGAGTTGAACCAAATGTATTGACCAAATACTTATTTTCCACCATAATTTACAATTAAATTCTTTAAAAATCCTACAGTGTGATTTCCTGGATTTTTTTCCTCATTTTGTCTCTCATAGTTAAAGTGTACCTATGATGAAAATTACAGACTTCTTTCATCTTTCTAATTAGTAGAACTTGCACAATCAATGGCTGACCAAATACTTTTTTGCCCCACTGTTTCACAAAATGTAACGCGGTCATTAAATTGCGCATACCTGTATTACTATGCTGTCTGGACAAAATTGCTGATGCTGATGTCCACTCTAGTGGATTTTACTTTTAGACAGTTAAAGATACACGTGAGTACTGCTGACTGCATGCATACACGTATGTGTTGTCACGTGGCAAGTATGACTATGGCCCTCTTTTTAAGTTCATACTTACTTTTTCTTTCTCAAGAGGCTTACTTCAAACAACCATATGTTTAATAGGCTCGGTTTTATGCTCCTGCTACTATCTTCATTGATGAAATTGACTCTGTTTGCGGGAGACGTGGCACATCAGACGAACATGAAGCAAGTCGCCGATTAAAGTCTGAGCTTCTGGTGCAGATGGATGGTGAGAGGCAAACATTCTGAAACAAATTGTATTTGACTATATAAGTTAAATAGAAAGTGGATTCAGAAAGTGCCAAGACCCCTTCACTTTTTGGACATTTATTGGGTTCCAAATTGGTTTACATTTTTGTTCATTAATGTACATTCAGTAATCCAAACTGAGAAAGTGAAAACATGATTACAATTTTTGCAAGCTTATTAAAAATTAAAAAGCTGAAATGTAGCACATACATATTCAAAACATTTTCTGTAGCAACCCAAAATACGGTCATGTGCATCCTGCTTTAATTATGCTTTAATTGCTTGCTTTAATTGTTCTTAAGTTGTCTCTGGATCTAAACTGGAGTCTACCTTTGGCAAAGTGAATTAATTGTAGTTCAGAAAGACACACATGTCAAAAAATATATATGTCATGTCAATATAAAAACCAAGCCATGAAGTCCTAGGAACTCTCAGTAGACCTCCGCAATAAAATTGTGGTGGGGAATATATCTGGACAAGGCCATAAAACCATTTATAAAGCTTTGAGTGTTTGCAGGAGCACAGTGGCCTGGATAATTGTAAAATTGAAGAAGCTTGGAATCAGGATTGTTCCTAGAGTTATCCTAAAAGAACTGTATGACAGCCCACTTGGAGTTTGCCAAACAACAGTTACAGGACAGAGCGGAACTAGAGATATTTCAGTCAGGGTTTCATTCTAGTCATAGCACAGCAACAGCAGGTCCATATTGTAAATTACATAAGGCTTAAGGATATTTCACATAAGATACCTATTCTGGTCCTGCTGGGATTGCATTCAACACAGTTGATCACAAGATTCTGATCTATTGTCTTGAAAAGTGGGTAGGGCTCTTATGGATTTGTTTAGAATGGTTTAGATCGTATTTACAGCCAGATTCATGTTTGACTGGGACAAGTTTTTTCAAAAACCTTTATCTCATTCCACAAGGGTCTGTTAGGGTTCGCTCTGGGTCGCCGTTTTTGCTATTTTGGCACGACCCCTACACGTTTTGTTTACATTCTCTCCCAGTGCGGTGTGTGTGCGTGCTGTGCTTGCTTCCTAGCGATCGGTTGGCTGCCGCTCCTGACTTCTCCACGCCTCCAATGAGACACAGCTGCTTCTCATCTTCCACAATCAACAGTTCTGCATTTATTCGCCAGCCGATCGTCCAGACTTAGCCAGATTATCCCGTCTATCCCGTCTATCCCGTCTTTTGGGTCTCCACGCCGACTCTGGGTCCGGACCCTCTCCTTGGAAGCAAGCCATACGCCGCCGCCACACTTTCCACATTCTTAGTTCGCCACACTATTGCCGCCGACTTCCTGGGTTCAACAGCGGACTCCCACGCAGTCACTAACTTTTTCTCTCACTATTTATTTGTTCAATAAAATATCTTACTTTGTACGTCATTGTCCGCCTGCTGATCCACATACCGGGTTCCAACTAGTCTATATTTTTCTATATTTTTCCCCCTAGCATAATAATCTGGCACAGATGGAGCCCGCGGAGCAGCAGACTGCCAACCCACAACCAGTCGAGATTACTCTCGACCGCCAACAGGCCTGGCTGGTGCAACACGACAAGCTTCTTCACGCCTTGTTAGAGTTGAACCACTTGCTAAACTGTTAGGTATCCTCTATCACTGCTCAAATTAACCAGCTTGTTGTTTCACCTCCCCAGAGCGGAGGCCTTGCGGCCGAGAGCCAGACCTTGTCCGCCCTCAGTGGCGACCAAGTCTCCTCAACGACCACCGCTGCCCCTCTGGACGCTCCGACTGGGCCACTGACGGGAGCCAGGGCTGCCACGGGTCCCCTTTCACCTTCCAGAACAGAACTCTCCCATCACCCATCACCTGAGCCATTTGCAGGCGCCCTCCTCAAGTGCCGCGGGTTTCTAATGCTGGTGTTCCGGCAGGGTCCCTCGGCCTTTGTCTCAGATGCCAGCAAGGTCTCATACATCGTGGGCCTCCTTCGGGCTGAGGCCACACTCTCCTGGGGCATGTTCGAGGAGCTCACAAACATTGTCTTCTGAAGCGGTTCAGGGAAGTGTTTGACCACCCGAGCCATGGGAAAGCGGCGTCGGGGTGCCTCATCGGCCTTCGTCAGGGCTCCCGGTCAGTTTCTGACTACGCCGAATGTCCACGGCCAGTGACCAGAACTCCACAGCATAGTCAGACCTACTGCATCTAAGCTCACTTGTCCTCCGGCGCCGTCCCCGCACGACCCTGAACCGATGCAACTGAAATGGCCCAATGCAGGAGACTGGGGCTGTGTGCATACTGTGGGCAACCTGGCCACCGCATCGAACAATGTGATGATTGCCCAAAAGACCAAGCCCATCGGTGAATCTGGGGGTCCTGACGGGCGCAACCAAGAACCCCCCACAGTCTGGCCAACCTTTCCTCACTCTCCCGGCCATCCTGCGGAGGACTCTGTGGATCTATCCAATGTACTCGCACACTATGACCTCCAGCTGGTGTTCAGCAAAGACTGCGAAAAGAGTCTCCCTCCTCATCGACCATATGACTGCGCCATTGAGCCCCTCCCGGGGGCACCCCTGCCCACCTGCCGGCTCTACAAACTGTCGCGGGGCGAAAGGAAGGTGATGGAACAATACATTGCTGAAAGCTTGGCCGCAGGACTCATCCGGCCCTCCTCCTCTCCTCTGGGGGCTGGATTCTTCTTCGCCTCCAAGAAGGACGGGTTCTTGTGGCCGTGCATCGACTAACGGGGCCTCAACGGCATCACCCAGAGTGACCTATATTCTCTTCCCCTCATCTCGTCTGCTTTCAACCTACTGCAAATAGCGACCATCTTCACGAAGCTCAACCTGCGCAACACTTACCATCTGGTCCGCACCTGTGAAGGAGATGAGTGGAAGACACCCCACTCGGTCACAAGTGTATGTGTAAGTGTACTTGAGTAACAAGTGAGGCCGTTCAGACTTTCCAACGCCTCGGTGGTGTTTCAAGCCCTGGTGAACAATGTCTTGCGAGACTACCTCAACATCTGTGAAGGAGATGAGTGGAAGACGGCCTTTAACACCCCACTCGGTCACAAGTGTATGTGTAAGTGTACTCGAGTAACAAGTGATGCCGTTCAGACTTTCCAATACCTCGGTGGTGTTTCAAGCCCTGGTGAACAACGTCTTGCTAGACTACCTTGACGACATCCTGATCTTCTCCTGATCAGAGGACGAACACGTCATCCACGTTCACCAGGTGCTTACTCGCCTCCTGGACAATAAGTTGTTTGTAAAAGCTGAGAAGTGCAAGTTCCACGTCGACACTGTCACCTTCCTCGGGTTCATCATCCAGAGGGGCAGCATCAAGACCGATCCGGAAAAGATCTGTGCAGTTGCAGAGTGGCCTATCCCCCCGGGGCGCAAGGACCTACAGTGCTTTTTGGGCTTCGCCAACTTCTACCGGCGCTTCATCCTGGATTACAGCAGGGTAGCGGTCCCTTTCACCGCGCTCACTTCCACCACGACCCCCTACAAGTGGACACCCGAGGCGGACAGGGCTTTCATCCAGCTCAAGAAGCTGTTTACTTCAGCACCGGTCCTCGCCCAGTCGGATCCCCACCGCCAGTTTGTCATTGAGGTGGACGCCTTGGACACGGGAGTTGGGGCCGTACTCTCCCAACGAGGAGGACCGGATGACAAACTACACCCCTGTGCCTTCTTCTTGTGAAGACTCACCCCGGCCGAGCGGAATTACGACATGGGCAACAGGGAGCTTCTGGCGGTCAAACTCGCACTAGAAGAGTGGAGGCATTGGCTCAAGGGAGCGGAACTACCTTTCGTGGTATGGACTGATCACCGCAACCTCTCTTACATTCAAGCTGCCAAGCGCCTGAACTCCTGGGCCCTCTTCTTTACGCACTTTGATTTCACACTCACCTATAGGCCGGGAATGCGCAACACCAAGCCAGATGCTCTCTCTCGTCAGTTCCCTCCTGAAGACCCTATGGAGCCACCCGACACCATCCTCCCTCCAGACCGTCTCGTTGGTCACCTTTCCTGGGAGGTGGAGCGCACCATCAAGGAGGCACAGGAGACGGAGCCCGACCCCGAGGGAGGACCACCTAACCGCCTCTACATGCCCGCTTTGGCCCGGATAGCCGTTCCTCAGTAAGCCCACGAGTCTCAGGTCACCGCCACGCTCATAACACCCTGCCGAACACCACCACGGGCCTCTCCCCCTTTGGGATACTTACCTCCGCTGTTTCCGGATCAGGAGATTGATGACACGGTCCCATCGGTCAACCACCATCTCCAGCGCTGCCGCAAGTCTTGGGAGACCACCAGAGTGACCTTCATCAAGGCTCGTGGCGCAGCCCAACGTTCAGCTGATAAGTACAGAAGACCCAGCCCTACAAATATTCTGGCTCTTTCGACGCACAACATCCCGCTTAACGTCGAGTCCAAGAAGTTGGCTCCCCGTTTCATCGGACCGTTTCCCATCACTAAGGTAATCAGTTCCTCTTCCGTTCGCGTTAAGTGGTTAAGCCTAACCATATGCACATTCACTCTTTCTTTCATGTGTCGCAGATCAAGTCGGTGAACTCCTCGGACCAGCACAGTGTGCGTGTGTGTGTTGTACTTGCTTCCTAGTGATCGGTTGGCTGCTGCTCCCGACTTCTCCACGCCTCCAACGAGACACAGCTGCTTCTCATCTTCCACAATCAACAGTTCTGCATTTATTCACCAGCCGATTGTCCAGACTTATCCAGATTATCCCATCTTCACAGAGCTCCCGGTTACCTGTCCTTTTTGGGTCTCCACGCCGGTTCTGGGTCTGGACCCTCTCCTCGGAAGCAAGCCACACACCGCCGCTGCGCTTTCCACATTCTTAGTTCGCCGCACTATCGCCACCGACTTCCTGGGCTCAACGGCGAACTCCCACGCAGTCAAGTTTTTCTCTCACTATTTATCTGTTCAATAAAATGTCTTACTTCGTACGTTGTCCGCCTGCCGATCCGCATACCGGGTTCCAACTAGTCTATATATTTTCCAGTGGGATCTTCGATCCCCCCCAATAGGGTCCACTTTAGGACCACTGCTTTTACCACTGCTTTTCACTGCTCCTTGTAGTGGAATCCCCGAAGCTTCTGTATTATTTTTCTAGTAAAATTTTACTTTTCTTAGTTTTTGAAGCACTTTCAGTTTCCATATGTATGAAATGACCTAAAGCATTCAAAGTTCAAACTTGAACCTCCAAGGACATTTGTGGCTGTGCAGTTCACAAAAGCTTCCCATCTAGTTTTTGTAATTATGTTTTGTTGAGTATGGGTTGATGTGTAAATGCTGTTGGATAATTTTCTTTGAATTAAATCTGCAACATAATGTAGTGTCCAGATATGAAGGGTTCTAATCACGGTCTAAATCTACTGTATTTGAAATTATGGGAGTAACCCAAATTGTAATCCAGGTGTAGGAGGAGCATTAGAAAATGATGATCCCTCTAAAATGGTGATGGTTCTGGCTGCAACAAACTTCCCATGGGATATTGACGAAGCATTGAGAAGAAGGCTGGAAAAGAGGATCTATATCCCACTTCCCACTGGTAACATCACATATTTATACATCCTCAGACTGTCTTACACACAGACTTGCACGTGCATGCAAACACACATATTCACGGCACACATTGCTATATATGAGCAACCATTGTGTGTAGAGTTCACCCACATAGACAGTCCAATTAAGAACCCATTACGCTTTACATGTACATGCAGAACATGCTTAATTTTGCTCAACACTAAGTCAATCACTCTGGTGCCTGACATATAGTTAGGACCTTTTTCAGAATAATGATACTATATTGTAATTCATATCCATGGCTTACAAGCCTTTATGAGTTTAAATAAGTTCTGTTAAAAAGGAAGGCTGTATTCAGTACATAATGTCAGTAATTGAAAATGTCCATTTTAGCAAAAGGACGAGCAGAGCTACTTCGGATTAGCCTGAAGGAAGTGGATGTGGCTGCTGATGTTGAATTGGCTGTCATTGCTGAGAAGATTGAGGGTTACTCTGGTGCTGACATCACTAACGTCTGCAGGTATATTACACCAGGAATAAAATCTGTGTGTTGATCAAAGCAGGTGAAAACAGTCTGGCAATACAACAGACACCTGCTGAAGGTGTTACTTAACATTTGTAATACGCTTTTAAAGTTGTAGTTGTAAAATGTATCTTAGCAAAATATCTGTAAGTATTCACTCTATGATAACAGAACATGTGACCATGGTGCTTTAACATTTAACTAAAGCTCCATGTTTCAGTAGTTTTCATAATAGGATCAAGAAACCAAATAATATATCTAATGGAAAAAATAATACCAGTAGATAAATGATTGAGTTTGAATATAGTTTGTGTTGAACTGTACAAAAGTATTTAGTCAGCCACTGATTGTGCAAGTTCTCATACTTAGAAAGATGAGAGAGGTCTGTAATTTTAATCTTAGGTCCACTTCAACTATGAGAAACAAAATGAGGAAAAATCCAGGAAATCACATTGTAGGATTTTTAAAGAATCTAATTGTAAATTATGGTGAAATAACTATTTGGTCAGTAAAAAGTTCAACTCAATACTTTGTAACATAAACTTTGTTGGCAATGTCAGTGGTCAAACGTTTCCTGTAAGTCTTCACCAGGTTTGCACACACTGTAGCTGGTATTTTGGCCCATTCCTCCATGCAGATCTCCTCTAGAGCAGTGATGTTTGGGGCTATATACATATATATATATATATAATATATATATATATATAATATATAATATATATATATATAATATATAAACAGTGCCTGCCAAAAGTTATTCGGCCCCCTTGAAACTTTTCAAACTTTTTGCCACATTTCAGGCTTCAAACATAAAGATATGAAATTGTAATTTTTTGTTAAGAATCAACAACAAGTGGGACACAATCGTGAAGTGGAACGAAATTTATTGGATATTTTAAACTTTTTTTAGAAATAAAAAACTGAAAAGTGGGGCGTGCAAAATTATTCGGCCCCTTTACTTTCAGTGCAGCAAACTCACTCCAGAAGTTCTGTGAGGATCTCTGAATGATCCAGTGTTGACCTAAATGACTGATGATGATAAATAAAATCCACCTGTGTGTAATCAAGTCTCTCCGTATAAATGCACATGCTCTGTGATAGTCTCAGAGTTCTGTTTAAAGCGCAGAGAGCATCATGAAGACCAAGGAACACCCCAGGCAGGTCCGAGACACTGTTGTGGAAAGGTTTAAAGCCGGATTTGGATACAAAAAGATTTCCCAAGCTTTAAACATCTCAAGGAGCACTGTGCAAGTGATCATATTGTAATGGAAGGAGTATCAGGCCACTGCAAATCTACCA
The DNA here is from genome assembly GCA_025084515.1 of Ancistrus triradiatus. NCBI lineage: Eukaryota > Metazoa > Chordata > Actinopteri > Siluriformes > Loricariidae > Ancistrus > Ancistrus triradiatus. Next base: position 38,154 of record JAJAGP010002115.1, on the reverse strand, counting down.
AGACCCGGCCGTCCCCCCAAACTTTCAGCTCAAACAAGGAGAAGACTGATCAGAGATGCAGCCAAGAGGCCCATGATCACTCTGGATGAACTGCAGAGATCTACAGCTGAGGTGGGAGACTCTGTCCATAGGACAACAATCAGTCGTACACTGCACAAATCTGGCCTTTATGGTATAGTGGCAAGAAGGAAGCCATTTCTGAAAGATATCCATAAAAAGTTTGCCACAAACCACCTGGGAGACACACCAATCATGTGGAAGAAGTTGCTCTGGTCAGACGAACTTTTTAGCCACAATGCAAAATGTTATGTTTGGCTCATCACCCTGAACGCACCATCCCCACTATCAAACATGGTGGTGGCAGCATCATGGTTTGGACCTTCTTTTCTTCAGCAGGACATTGTTAAAATTGATGGGAAGATGGATGGAGCCAAATACAGGACCATTCTGGAAGAAAACCTGTTGGAGTCTGCAAAAGACCTGAGACTGGAACGGAGATTTATCTTCCAACAAGACAATGATCCAAAACATAAAGCAAAATCTACAATGGAATGGTTCACAAATAAACGTATCCAGGTGTTAGAATGGCCAAGGCAAAGTCCAGACCTGAATCCAATCGAGAATCTGTGGAAAGATCTGAAAACTGCTGTTCACAAACGCTCTCCATCCAACCTCACTGAGCTTGAGTTGTTTTACTAGGAAGAATGGGCAAAAATTTCAGTCTCTCGATGTGCAAAACTGATAAAGACATACCCCAAGCAACTTGCAGCTGTAATCGCAGCAAAAGATGGAGCTACAAAGTATTAACACAAGGGGGCCGAATAATTTTGCATGCCCCACTTTTCAGTTTTTTATTTCTAAAAAAAGTTTAAAATATCCAATAAATTTCGTTCCACTTCACGATTGTGTCCCACTTGTTGTTGATTCTTCACAAAAAACATATCTTCACACATATCTTTATGTTTAAGCCTGAAATGTGGCAAAAAGGTTGAAAAAGTTCAAGGGGGCCGAATACTTTGGCAAGGCGTCTGTAGATATATCTATTTATATATATGTGTAGAGTCCGTGTGTGTGTGTGTATAAATATATATATATATATATATATATATATATATATATATAATATATATATATATGTGTGTGTATATCTATATTATCTATATAACAAAAAATATATTATATTTTTCATACCACTGTATATATATATATATATATATATATATATATATATATATATATACACGGACTTTCAACTCCCTCCACAAATTTTCTATGGGATTGAGATCTGGAGACTGGTTAGGCTACTCCAGGACCTTGAAATGCTTTTTACGGAGCCACTCCTTTGTTCCCCGAGACCCAGTCATGTTCCATCTTCAGTGCTTTCACTGATGGAAGGAGGATTTGGCTTAAAACCTCACGATACATGGCCCTGTTCATTCTTCCTTTAACACGGATCAGTCGTCCTGTCCCCTTTGCAGAAAAACAGCCCCAAAGCTGTTAGGGCATGCATTCCTGATGCTAGAGGGCACCGCGGGCCTACTAAACATTGCGGTCGACCAGCTTTAAAAAGGGCATCCTAAACGCCGGCCAGCGGCGCTCTCTCAGTTAATTTTTCGAGTACCGTAGCCACTATATGCACACGCTGGTTAAGCGTTCTCTTTATCTCCATTTAGGGACAGTGGTGGACTCGTCTCGTCTAGAGTCAGAAGGCTCGAGGTAATGTGCATGTGCCCCTCACTCGTTTCCTGCTTCACGGTCGCAAACGCAGACCCTTTGTCTGTCCTTAAGGACAAGCATCTCACAGCTTGTGTATTGATCATCAGGCTCTGTGGCGCACTGCTTAAGTCCCCGCCTCCGAGAGCCATGACTGTAGGATTGAATCCCACGACCGGGATTCTTCAGCGCACTCGTGCTTAACACGAGCTTTCTCCTTTTTCCCTGGTGCTCGGATGAGAGTACTACCCTTTCTTTCCCAGGCTTCGTGGGGTTTTCCTTGCACTTGGGTCCATTATTTCCCTTTTTTGGTGCACCTCCCCCTGGGCCCCCCATAACAAAAGCATGATGTTTCCACCCCCATGCTTCACAGTAGGTATATTGCTCTTGAGATGCAACTCAGCCTTCTTCTTCCTCCAAACATGATGAGTTGAGTTTTTACTAAAAAGTTCTATTTTGGTTTCATCTGACCACATGATATTTTCCCAATCTTCTTCTGGATCATCCATATGCTCTCTGGCAAACTTCATACGGGCCTGGGCATGTACTGGCTTAAGCAGGGGGCCTAGCTCTCTGCAGGTCATTCATCATGTCCCTCCATGTAGTTCTGGAATTTTTGCTCACTGTTCTCATGATCATTTTGACCCCATGGGATGAGATCTTTCGTGGGGCCCCAGATTGAGGGAGATTATCGGTGGTCTTGTATGTCTTCCATTTTCTTACAATTGCTGCCACAGTTGATTTATTCACACCAACCTGCTTTCCTATTGTAGATTCACTCTTCCTAGCCTGATGCAGTTCTACAATTTTCTTCCTGGTGTCCTTCGACAGCTGTTTGTTTTTGGCCATAGTTGAGTTTGGAGTCTGACTGTTTGAGGCTGTGGACAGGTGTCTTTTATACAGATAACGAGGTCAAACAGGTGCCATTAATACAGGTAACTAGTGGAGGACAGAAGAGCTTCTTAAAGAAGAAGTTACAGGTCTGTGAGAGCCAGAAATCTTGCTTGTTTGTTGGTGACCAAATACTTATTTTCCACCATGATTTACAATTAAAATATGTGATTTCCTGGATTTTTTTTCTTGTTTTGTCTCTCATAGTATGAAGTGTACCTATGATGAAAATTACAGACCTCTCTCATCTTTCTAAGTACAACTTGCACAATCAGTGGCTGGCTAAATACTTTTTTTGCCCCACTGTATGTACCTTCACTAACCTCAAAAGTCAGAAAAGTTTGGATAGTATGGAAAATGCTAATAAAATTTAAATCAGTGTTTCTTAAATTTACTGTGACAATAATTTCATTGAAGTATTAACCCAATTGTAACGCCCGAGCCTCGGAAGCAGGGGCGAGAGGAACGAGGAGACGAACGCAGAGTTCGAATGACAGGATTTATTGAACAACAACAGAAGTAAACACAGCGAACTAAGGCGAGGGTCGAAAACGGGTGGACAACATAGACTACGCTGGTGCGCAAAACAGGTGGTGGTAAACGAAAACAAGGAAGTGAAAGAACGGAGCGATACCTGCGTCTTAGTGGAGCGGTAGGATGCAGGAAGAGCGTGTAGAAACGCGATAGCCTCGGCGGGGCGAGGCGAAGCGAGGCGCGAGCGGCATAGGAGGCCCGAGGCGAGGAAGACGAGAGGCTCCCGGAGACGGACAGGGTGGCGCATAAGGACGCGACAGGTAGGGCAGCTGGACAAAAACCTCAATAATCCGCGCCACAGCTCTGAGCGCGCCTGCTTATATGGGAAGCCTCGCAGCTTAGTACGTGATCAGTAATCTGAACGCGGGGCTTCCCGGTAGGTTCAAGCATTTGGTGGCGCGCGCTGGAGCTGGGCGTGGACAAAAGCCCCCCCCCACGGAGTTCGAGTCGGAGCTAGGACCCCGAAAAAGGGACCCCCAGGCACATGTTTCACCTCAGGGGGTCGCCGTGCCCGGCGGACTCCAGATGAGAGAACTGCCAGCAGTCAGGCGGCTGGCGAGCAGAGTTGACAAGTGCGACGCTTGGAAGCGGAGCCGACGAGGCGACGCTTGGGAGGCTGAGCCGACGAGCGACGCTTGGGAGCGGAGGCCGACGCGGCGACGCTTGGGAGCGGAGGCCGACCGCGGCGACGCTTGGGAGCGGAGCCGACGCGGCGACGCTTGTGGAGCGGAGTCGACGCGGCGACGCTTGTGAGCGGAGTCGACGCGGCGAAAGCTTGTGAGCGGATCGACGCGGCGACGCTTGTGAGCGGAGTCGACGAGGCGACGCTTGGGAGCGGAGTCGACGCGGCGACGCTTGGGAGCGGAGTCGACGCGGCCACGCTTGGAGCGGAGTCGACGCGGCGCCGCTTGTGAGCGGAGTCGACGCGGCGACGCTTGTGAGCGGAGTCGACGAGGCGACGCTTGTGAGCGGAGTCGACGAGGCGACGCTTGTGAGCGGAGTCGACGAGGCGACGCTTTGTGAGCGGAGTCGACGAGGCGACGCTTGTGAGCGGAGTCGACGACGTGAGGCTGCAGATCGGAGTCGACGACGTGAGGCTGCAGATCGGAGTCGACGACGTGAGGGCTGACGATCGGAGTCGACGACGTGAGGCCTGGAGAGCAGAGTCGACGACGTTGAGGCTGGAGAGCAGAGTCGACGACGTTAGGCTGGAGAGCAGAGTCCCGACGACGTGAGGCTGGAGAGACAGAGCCAGTGGACGGAATGCTGGAGAGCAGAGCCGTGGACGGGATGCTGGAGAGCAGAGCCGTGGACGGGATGCTGGAGAGCAGAGCCGTGGACGGGATGCTGGAGAGCAGAGCCCGTGGACGGGATGCCTGGGGAGCAGAGCCGTGGACGGAATGGATCTCCCTGGAGTAGACAGTCTCTGAAACGGTTTCCGTGGAGGAGACGTTCTCTGAAACGGGTCTCTTGGAAGAGACCGTTCTCTGGAGAGGACGCGGCCTTTAGAAAGGCCTCTGTCGAGGATGCGGCCTCAGGGAAGGCCTCTGTCGAGGATGCGGCCTTTAGAAAGGCCTCTGTCAAGGACGCGGCCTCAGGGAAGGCCTCTGTCGAGGATGCGGCCTTTAGAATGGCCTCTGTCGAGGACGCGGCCTCAGGGAAGGCCTCTGTCGAGGATGCGGCCTTAGGGAAGGCCTCTGTCGAGGATGCGGCCTTTAGAAAGGCCTCTGTCAAGGATGCGGCCTCAGGGAAGGCCTCTGTCGAGGATGTGGCCTCAGGGAAGGCCTCTGTCAAGGATGCGGCCTTAGGAAAGGCCTCTGTCGACCTGGATGCAGCCACTGGGACTGCCGACGTCCTGGGGCAGCCACTGGAACTGCAGACGCCCTGGGGGCAGCCACTGGAACTGCAGACACCCTGGGGGCAGCCACTGGAACTGCAGACACCTTGGGGGCAGCCACTGGAACTGCAGACGCCCTGGGGGCAGCCGCTGGAACTGCAGACGCCCTGGTGGCAGCCACTGGAACTGCTGACGCCTTGGATGCAGTCACTGGCACTACTGACGACCTGGACACAGACACTGGTACAAACGTCCGAGTGGGACGGAGTGGGCACGAGCGGGGGTGACGTGACTGTCTGTGGCGGAAAGGTCCGCGGTGCAGGTGTAGGCACGACTGGGGGTGACTCGACTGTCCGTTTTGCCGATGTGCGTGGTGCAGGAGTCGGCGGCGTTAACTGTGCAATCATGGAGACTGACGGGCCTAACATGGGACTAGAGGAGTTAGAAACGGATTCGTGCACTATTGCCGGTTCGGACACAGAACTAGAGAGGCAGGAGATAGGACTCTCAATGACCAGAGGTCCGGATATGGAACTAGGGCGGTTAGAGACCGGATGCACGCGAACTAGAGGCTCAGTTACGAGACTAGAGCGATCAAAAACACGGTTATCAAGAACTATGGGATCAGACACGGGACTAGAGCAGTTGGAGACACGGTTATCTAGAACTAGGGGATCGGATTCGAGATTCGAACGTTTAGAGACAAAGTTATCGAGAGTAAGGGGCTCAGATACGAGGTTCGAACGGTTAGAGACACGATTATCGAGAACTAGGTCGCCGGGCGACACACGCGCACGTTTACGCTGGACTAGAGCGGTCCGGCTGGTGGTAAGCTGGGAATCCAGCACATGACCTACCAGGGCTGGCCGGACACGAAGAACAATAGGGCTATCGTATAGGATCGTGCCAGAGGAAACCTCTGGTTCCCTTGCGGAGTATTCTTGCTCGGAGAAGCCCGAGCCCGTGGCTTTGGAGCTCGTGAAAGCCCGTGAGGACCCAAAGGAAAACTCCGGGTGGACAACATAGACTACGCTGGTGCGCAAAACGGGTGGTGGTAAACGAAAACAAGGAAGTGAAAGAACGGAGCGATACCTGCGTCTTAGTGGAGCGGTAGGATGCGGGAAGAGCGTGTAGAAACGCGATAGCCTCGGCGGGGCGAGGCGAAGCGAGGCGCGAGCGGCATAGGAGGCCGAGGCGAGGAAGACGAGAGGCTCCCGGAGAGCGGACGAGGGTGGCGCGTAAGGACGCGACAGGTAGGGCAGCCGGACGAAACCTCAATAATCCGCGCCACAGCTCTGAGCGCGCCCGCTTATATGGGAAGCCTCGCAGCTGTACGTGATCAGTATTCTGAACTCGGGGCTTCCCGATAGGTTCAAGCATTTGGTGGCGCGCGCTGGAGCTGGGCGTGACACCAATATATTTAATGTTTTGGACAACTTTGTTTCATGTATTAATAAACATCCATTCATGCATTTTAGGACTGCAGCACAACTTCCAAAAAATGTTGGGACAGTAAAGCATTTATTACTTTGTAATTTTGCCATACCTTCCCACAATATATAAAATATGTTTTGGCACTGAGGGTAGCAAGTAATGACATGTTTCAGGTGTCATTTTGTACAATTCTTCCTGCAAACATGTCTTAAGCTGTGCAACAGTATGTGTCGTTGTTGTCACATTTTTCATTTCAAAATTCTCCACACATTCTCTATTGTGGACGGCTCAGGACTGCAGGCAGGCCAGCCCAATCCTCATACAGTCTTCTTCTACAGCCATGCCTTTGTAATGTATGCAGCATATGGTTTTACATTGTCTTGTTGAAAAATGCATGGACTGCCCTGCAACAGATGTCATCTTGAAGGCAGCTTATGTTGCTCTAAAATGTCAATGTACTTTTCTGCATTAATGCTGCCATTACAGAAGTTGCCGTTGACAACGGTACTGAGACAACCACATACCATGACAGAGCCTGGCTTTTGGACTTACTGATAAAAGTCTGGATGGTCCTTTTTGTCTAATAACACATATCTGTGTTACGGTTTGCCATATTTAAAAACCAGGCAAACCGTAAATACAAAAGAAAAAGGGATTTTAGGACCCAAATGCAGTTGCTCCAGATGTACCAAAAATCTAAATAAATGTAAGAAACAAAAAAAGTTCACCAAAAGAAAACGAAAAATAAAACAATAAAGAAAAGTATAGTGTCCCTATTCACTAGTACGCCTATGACGTGTGTCCGCTGCGACAATGGTGTGTGGGTCCGCGCTTACGAAAGCATCGGAAGCCCAAGTGGAGCTTCCACGAGAGCGTGCCATGAGAACTCCTAAAAACACCAGCAGGGGCATGGCATGGATGTGGGGAGAATAAGGACGAGACTATAAATAAGCTCAGCGTCCTTTATCCCCCGATTGTGAAGCAGGAAGGGGGTTGATGGTGTGAGAGAGAAAAGGCGGGATCAGCCTCGCAGTAGCAAGCAAGTCCGAAAAGCAACCGAGAAAGTCCGGTGTTAGTGCGCTGAAAGAGCTTTCCCTACACTGATTTCTAAGCCCTAATGTACCGGAACAGCCTCCTGACTGCCCATAGCTGGCGATCTACAAACCGAAAAATTACCTCTGTCCCTAACCCAAAAAACAGTGCTCAAAACAGTGGAAGAAATAGCCCTGTGAGGGCTGGTAGTGATAGCACGAATGCTATAGCGATACAAAGATGCGACACCTGTGTGAGCCCAAAGGTGTACTTAAATAGGCCCACCAACAGGTGTCGCCACTTACACGCATGGCCTCAAATAGGGCTGGCGCATGCGTGATCGTGCTGTGCACTTTTTTGCATTTTCCATACTGTCCCATTTTTTTCCTGATTTGGGGTTGTACATACAAGTACATACTGTAGATTTTCTCATTATGTATTTCAGAGAAGTACATTTGTTAACTCATTCTAGCAATTGGTGTACACATTCTAACACTGGTATACAACTTTGTATTAGACCCTGACCATATTTCATGTTATTATTTCACCCTTCTATAATGAGACAAACCCAAAATATTTGATTTAACGAGAAAGCAAAGCATAGTTTTTAGCCAGAAACATTGAAACACATCACATGAATTCTTATCTTGCTACTGTTGCTTTGTGGGAAATACCATTATTGGCACAGTCTGCTTTTATTTTGTAATATAGACAAAAATGTTATGTGCATTTTTAATAATCACAACTCGTGTGTACCTTGTTTTCAGTCTCTACATTTACACCTCTTCACCTTTTGCTACCTTTTGCAAAGAAATTAAATTCTGCTAAAGTATGATGAAGTTATAAAAAAATAACTACTGAAAAATAAAGCTACTGCTTCTGGTAGACTTACTCCATACACAGAACACCAAGCTACTGTCACTGTGGCCAACTGCTCAGATAGCTCAGATAATCTAGTGGTCTCTTTCCACTCACAGACATTATGAATAGCAACAGGTGAGTATTATTTCAAAGGTGAACCTTCATGGCACTTAAATATGTACAGTTGTTGGATAATTGATCACTAATCCATTAAAGTGTAATTGTATTTACTATACTAGAAAGCAATTTACTAAGCCTTCTCTTTTTAGATTTTTATTATTACACTACAGTACATAATTATAGATGATTATGTGAACAGAGATGCATCCATGATGGCCATGCGCCGCCGGATCCAAGGTCTGAATCTGGAGGAGATCCGAGCCCTCTCTAAAGAAGAATTGCAGATGCCTGTCACTATGGAGGACTTTGAGCTTGCACTCAAAAAGATTTCCAAATCTGTCTCCGCCACGGATCTGCAGAAATATGAGGCCTGGATGAATGAATTTGGTTCTGTTTAATTATCAAAGCTGCAGATACAATAAGAAAGTTATATGACTTGCAGATCAGGGCTAGATTTCCCCTCCAAAAAATAAATTTAAGTATTCTGACCCATTCATGATGTACTTCTTAACTTGACATTCAATGTGTAGTTCTACCTCAAAACCTATAGAGGCCATTAATTTTCCATTAAGAAACGTACCGATGTGGTGGTTCTATTAACGGCAATAGCACATTTAACTACATAAAACACGTACATGAAAATTTATATTTATTTTGGAAAACGTTGCTTCGCATAAACTACATATAATGGCAACAAAAATCAGATTTACTAGCTTGAATTATGTAGTCAGTAGGTTCCTAGTATTAAATTAACTTTGGATGTAACTACTTGGACTACTTGTCGTACTGTGCTACACAGAATTTAGAGGACACAGCTGTACCTCTCTGCTTGTGAATCAGTCGTGTGGGCATAAAAAATTAATGTTAAACACTAAAAAGATTAAGTGACTTAACACTAAGGTGGGTATTACTCTGCCATGCATGAGAAATGAAGAACAAATTAACACAAAATAAATTTTTTATTAATCACATTAATTTTGTTTATGCTAACGTAACTGATGCCTTTGCTAGTGTAATGAATGCCTTTGATTTACTGGTCTAATATGTAATTTTGGTCGGTTATACCTTTAGAAGTGGTTAGTCAACACATATAGCTGTGAGATGTCATTACCTTGTCTGCAGTGGTGCTGACTTTCTTTTAAATATGCTCACTAACAAAAAAATAACGCACCCAGATAGAAATGTCAGATTGCTGCAAAACAAAACATACAGTTATGTCTCTGGCAAATATGTAAATGATTACAGGTGTGGTCTGATTAGGCACTGGGTCTTGCCACAGGAAGGTGTAAAAGTACTTCCCCTGCTGCCCTATGAAAAGGTTTAATCGTTATCGGGAAACTTATCCAACACTCTAAGCTGTAAACTTACTTCTTCCCAAATCTCATACGTACCATTTCATACGTAGAATAATGAAAATATTTAAATCATGGCCAGCAAGGTGTTGGCACTGCAGTGAGTATAGCAGCCCAGTGCTATTTTTTTGCACTTTTATCTGTTAAAAATACAATACTGTATGACATGATGTGAAACTGATGCTGATGAACTGAACTTGCTTATTAATTTGTTTGCTGTTTCCACAGTGATTCAAACAACAGCTGAAAATCTGGTTTGTCTTAATTTGTTTATGTCCTATGTTAGCACTTGCATCACTTTAATTCAGATATGTTTACGTAGTAGATACATTGTCCATTTTTTGTGCTCTGATTTTAAAAATAATAGCAAGGTACTCATTTTAGGTACTCATTTTTTACTAGTGTGTTATGACTGAATAATAATAAACACTTTACATTGTGCGTGTTGTGATTTTTTCTGTTGTGCATTTCTGAGAAATTAATTTGTTCCCTCCCTATGGATATAGACATAACATTGCAGTAATTGTAATGTGACAACAACACCTGTAAGCACTAGCTGCTATGTAGCTCTTTTATGATGAAACAAATCCAAAAAAAAAAAAGTTGATATTTTGCTTTGATTTGAAAAGAAACTGGGAGGCACGGTGGCTAGGTGGGTAGCACTGTCGTCTCACAGTGAAAAAGTCCAGGTTTCCACCCAGGTGGAGTGGTCTGGGTCCTTTCTGTGTGGAGTTTGCATGTCCTTTGCTGCTATAAATGCAATATGACAGAGATTTGCTGTGACACTCGAGTGGCTGTTTTCTAAAAGTTGCAGTTCTGACAAAGAAGACCAATTTTTGCCAGTTTGATAGAATATAACCTGCAAACTTTGCAGAACTGTTATGGTTCGGAACTGTAAAAACAAATAGGGTTTAGGACTCAAATGCAGTTAGCTACGGATGGAAATAGTGAACCAAAAATTTAAATAAATAAAGGAAACTAAATACACAATAAAAAGTAAGGAAATAAAAACAGCTTCAGTGGCTGAGGATCGAACCCTGGGCAGACACTTGGGTTGCCGTTGTGTAAACCCAATGCGCCACTCAAAAAAGACATGAAAAAAACAAACAAAAACTGTGATATAGTACAATACACTTCCCGTCCAGCAGATTGCACTACTACTGTCTTATGTGATGTGTAACCTTGAACTACGTGAAGAAGAGTGAGAAGGAGTTGAGTAAAAAGTTGTTATGAACTTTACCGCCGGTGTCTGTCCTACTTGCAGTTTCCATTGTACCACATACACAACATATTGGCGACGAGGATGACTTGTATTGGAATCTCACAACCTCCTGCTTTACTGGAAACTCCGGGTGAGCCGACAATGTTGTATACAACCTGGATACAAATGTTCGAAAATTACCTGCTAGCGTTGACTGCCGACGACATGCCGGACAAACGTAAGCGCGCACTACTGCTCCACTGTTTAGGCACTGAAGGTCAGCGTATATTTCTCTCCCTCCCTGACACTGACACTTCTTACAATTCTGCGTGTGATGCACTAAAGAAGTTTTTTGTGCCGAAAGTTAATATCGTGGTTGAGAGGAGTAAGTTCCGCCAGCGTGCTTCAGAGACAGGGTGAAACAACTGTACAGTACATTGCTGCATTGAGGGACTTGCTAGTGAACTGTGACTTTGGCACGTTAGCTGATGACATGATACGAGATCAGCTGATTGAGAAAACGTCCTCTGCACGGATTAGAGAACGTCTACTGTTGGAAACTGACCTGAAATTAGACACCGCCATCACGATCGCTACCCAAATTGAATACGCGATGGCTGAAGCTAAAAGCTATTGCTCCCGTGCATGACGCCACAGTGAAACTCGTTCAGCGAGAGGAGGCGAAGGTGCATACAAGCGTCGGAGCAAAGGCAAGTCGCAGGCATCAGTCCAACACACACCTACCCAGCGCACTTCTCACAAAAAACGTGCTACCGCTGTATATCCAACTCACATTTAGCAAACAACCCCAAATGTGCTGCCCAAAAATGCAACATGCAACCCACTGTGGAAAAACGGGACATTTTAGTAAAGTGTGCCGCAGCGCAGTTCCCACACATAGTGTGCGAGAAGTTGCTGTTCCAGAACTTACAGTGCTACATGTCGCTCCTACATCTGCAGTTTCACAAACAAATCGCCTTACCTGCACAGTGTCTCTTCATGCTAAAGATGGACAGTCACTTACTACAGATTTGCTTGTTGACACTGATTCAACAGTCTCCATTCTTTCCCGAGAGCATCTACAGTCAGTCATTCATGCATGTGCCCCTCACAAAGCCTACTGTACGCCTGGTGACTTACCTGAAAAGGCCTATTCCTGTACTTGGCTGTCTCCAGCTTACTGTCACATACCACAATCAGAGCACACACACTGACTTCTACATTGTTCCCGATGGCACACCATTGCTTGGAATGGATCTGTTCACTGCAATTCGCCTTCACATCCGAGATTGGCAGATCGCAACACCTGCTTCACCAATGGTGAGTCACTCAGTCAACACTACAAGCGCGTTAGGCGTTGCTACTGGATTCATACACAAAGTCAAAGTGCGTTCAGATGTGCCTCCAGTCCAGCAGAAACTACGCCGACTTCCATATGCTGTGCGTGACGCGGTTTCTGAGGAGCTGAGACGACTGGAAGCCGACGGCATCATCGAGAGAGTCGATTCGTCTGCCTGGGTGTCGCCTCTGGTGGTCGTGAGCTAGAAGTCAGGTGGTATCCGTGCTTGTGTGGACCTACGTGAACCCAACAGGGCTGTGGTGATAGACAGTCACCCTCTACCACACATTGAAGAGGTCTTTGCAGAGCTCCGTGGTGCTACAATGTTCTCCACAATCGATCTTCAAAACGCATACCACCAAGTGCAGTTACATCCAAGCAGCAGAGATCTTACAGCGTTTATATCGCATGATGGACTTTTTCGTTTCACACGAGTACCTTACGGACTGGCTTCAGCACCCAGTGCGTTCCAACGCATGATGTCTCAGATCCTAACGGGTCAAAAGGGTGTGCAGTGCTATCTGGATGACATCATTGTCAGTGGGGAGACGCCTGAAGTGCATGACGCCAGATTGAAGCCGTACTTCATTGCCCTACAGGAGAGTGGGTTGAAGACCAATGCTGCAAAATGCCACTTCAGAAAGACAGAATTGTCTTTCCTTGGGCATCTCATTTCTGCTTCTGGCCTACAAAACCGGACCCTGGCCCATGTTCAAGCCGTGCTTCAAGCTCCCCCTCCACACGATGCTCAATCTCTACGCTCCTTTCTGGGCCTGACTGCGTGGTATTCAAAGTTCATTCCCAGCTATGCCATGCTTGTGGAACCTCTCCGGGCTCTACTACATCAGTCTACTGTTTTCCACTGGCCAGAGGAGGCGCAAAAGAGAACTTCTGCAAAGTGAAGGAGATCATCGCTACCCATCTGCTCTTGTTTTGTTCGATCCTTCCCTCCCAACAGTCGTGACAACGGATGCGTCAGACTATGGCATTGGCGCTGTGCTGACACAGATGAAGGGCAATATAGAACAGACCATCGCATTCGCTTCGAGAGCGCTTACTGCATGTGAACGCAATTACTCAACGTTGAAAAAGGAGGCCTTAGCATGCGTCTGGGCAACTGAAAAGTGGCGTACTTACCTCTGGGGCCGTCATTTCATTTTACGAACTGACCATAGCCCTCTCACCACTCTACTCACTACCAAGGGCCTTGGACGTGCAGGCATGCGTGTAGCTCGCTGGTCTGCTCGTCTGCTGTGTTTTAACTACACTGTCGAATACAAACCTGGCCATGAGAATATTACAGCAGATTGCTTGTCACGCTTGCCTCTTCCCATCACAGATGAACACGAGGAGATGGAGTTGGAGATGGTAGCTGCTGTGTTCCCCGACTTCGCTGCAGTCACAGCTGAAGAGCTCTCCAGTGCCTGTGATGCATGTCCTGTGCTACAACAAGTGCGACACTTCATTGCCAAGGGATGGCCTCGTACTGCAAAAAGGCCTGGATCTTCTCATCGTGCCATACTTCCGTGTGCAGAACGAGTTTTGGCTTTGTGCAGAACAGTGTCATAGTGCGTGGCACTCACCGTGTTGTGATACCCCAACAACTACAGGCAAAGATGGTCCAGCTCGCTCATGCTACACACCCAGGAATCGTTCGCACCAAACAAAGACTGAGAGACTTGTACTGGTGGCCTGGAATGGATTCACAGGTCGACTCTTCCATCAAATCATGCACCACCTGCCTGCAACATGACAAAAACTGCAACCACCTGCACTGCTCTCCACTACAACCTGTGCCTGCCCCTACTGCTGCCTGGGAAAAGGTAGCTGTGGACATTGTTGGTCCTATTCACACTGCACCTGCTGATTGCCGCTTTGCCATTACACTCATCGACTACTACAGCCGGTGGCCTGAGATTGCGTTCTGCTCAAGTGTTACCTCAGCCTCTGTTATGACTTTTCTTGCCACTGTGTTTAGCAGAGAAGGGAATCCACTTGAACTGGTCACTGACTGGCCCTCAGTTTGTTTCGGCTGAGTTTGAGTCTTTCCTTGCCGACAGGACCATCAAGCACTGTCGCAGCTCTGTTTACTACCCACAGGCAAATGGGGAAATCGAGCGTTTCAACAGAGTGTTCAAAGACTGCCTACAAACAGCCAACATTGAAGGTAAACCACTGAAAACCTTTTTCACTGAGTTTTTACACACATACAGAGCCACTCCACATGCTGTGACTTCAGTGTCCCCCGCTGAACTGCTACATGGTAGACCACTCAACACCAAGCTGCACATCAGAGGTTTACACTCCATGCGCCCCATTGCCCTGCATTGACAAAAACAAACCTGCTACAGAACATTTCAAAAGAAACAAGACAAGTCAAAACAACACACAGACCAACGACGTGGTGCAAAACCACCCAACTTCCAGATCGGATCTACTGTCCGCATCCGCAAACCTGGAATCATTGCAAAAGGACAGTCAAAATTCACCCATCCCCTGAAGGTGGTAGCCCAAAAGGGTCCTGCCACTTACCTGCTGTCCGATGGAAAAGTGTGGAATGCCTTCCACCTTGCCCCCTCACCTTCCATCAGTGCTGCTGTTCCAGCATCACAGCCTGATGATGTTTATCTCCTACCAAGCAACCAAGGTGCCGAGCCACCTGAACCTGAAACTGTGCACTCACCGCATCAGTCCCCACAAGTACCAAAAGTACGACACGCTCCTGCATGGCTTGAGGACTATGTGACTTAAAAAAAAAAAAAAAAAAAAATGTGATGATGTTCATTGTTGATACTTGTCATCTACATACAGTTTGCTGACTTATCTACTGTAATTTCATAAGGCTAATATTGGGACATAATACTTACTTTTTACAACAGCTATGTGTTTACATTAATTATTTACTCAGTGCTATTGTTAGTATAAATTCTTACAGCATAATTGCTTATTTCATAGATTCGAGTTACTATGACCGTTCTTTCTAGTTTTTTGAAATACAAGGATTCTTATGCTATAGTTCAGAGTTTATTCTAACAAAAGAGGGATATGTGGTATAGTACAATACACTTCCCGTCCAGCAGATTGCACTACTACTGTCTTATGTGATGTGTAACCTTGAACTACGTGAAGAAGAGTGAGAAGGAGTTGAGTAAAAAGTTGTTATGAACTTTACCGCCCGTGTCTGTCCTACTTGCAGTTTCCATCCTACCGCATACACAACAAAAACGTATGCCATAAGTGCACAGCGCCCCTATGTAGCAAAGGTAAGTATGCCAAAAGCGTACCTCTGCATAGGGAACCCTGTACGCTTATGGCGTACATTTTTGTTTGGTTTTTTTTTCAGTTATTTTCTTCAATGGTTGAGTGGCACGTTGGGTTTACACAACGGCAACCCAAGTGTTCGCCCACGGTTCGATCCTCAGTCATTGAAGCTGTTTTGTTTGTTGTTTGATTTCTTTACTTTTTATTGTGTATTTAGTTTCCTTTATTTATTTATATTTTTGGTTCACTATTTCCATCTGGAGCTAACTGCATTTGGGTCCTAAACCATTTATACCTTTGTTTTCACGGTTCGTTTGGTTTTTAATATGAAGGATGCAACCAAACCAGGACCCAGGATTAGCTCCTGAGACTTCCTTTATGGAAGTCCCCACCCTCCGTAAGCGGCATCAGGTATGTCTGATTGGGTCCCAGCTAGCTCTTGGGGGTACATCCTTCAGACTTGGCCAAGTTAGGGACGATGGATGGCATCCTGACCCCACTGAGCTGCACAGTTCCCGCCATAGAAGGTGTCAGCTGAGGCTGATGGTGAGTGATTAATCTAGAATCAGACTTTGACCCCGCTAAAGCTACCCAACCTTTCCAGGTTGGAGCAACTCGTACCCGAGGCGTTTGCACCACCTAGCTATTTCCTCTGTGAATGCCGGCAATCCGTTCCCAGGCTACGTGAGCCACGTCGTCTCCTGGACTTCACCCAGGGCTCCAGGCCAGTTGTCGCATATGTGGCGGAATTCCGCAAGCTAGCCATGGAGTTAGGTTTCGGTGACCAGGCGTTGAGGGACATTTTTGAATCTGGTTTCGCAAGGATGTTTGGGAGTAGCTGTTCTTTTATCTTCTCTGGCTGATCTGTACGATTTGGCCATCCATGCAGATGCCATTTACAGGGAGCCAGGAGGACGACCGGGTCAACCTGCAGTCCGTCAGCTCCCTCTCAGTCAGGTCGTACTGTACCTGAGCACACCACACCCATTAGCTCTGTACCTGAGCAGTCAGCACCACCCAGATCCATACCTGAGCACGCCACGCCCTTTAGCTCTGTACCTGTGCAGTTAATGCCGCCCAGCCCCGTACCTAAGCACGCCACGCACTTTATCTCCATACCTGAGCAGTTAGTGTCACCCAGCTCCGTACCTGAGCATGCCACGCCCCTTAGCTCCGTACCTGAGCTTGCTGCGCACAATAGGTCTGTACCTGAGCGGCCAGTTAGTGCCACCCAGCTCTGTACCTGAGCACAACATGCCCCCTAGCTCCATACCTGAGCATGTTAGCTTCGTACCTGAGCCTTTTGCGCCATGGTCATTTGCGCCAACCCCTGCACCATGATTGTTTGTGCCGATCCCTGTGCCACGACCTTTTGCACCAATCCCTGCGCTACAGTCATTTGCGTCGACTCCTGTAAGAAGGAAGGAAGAAAATACCAACGATAAGGAAAACCAAAACCTGGCAAAAACAATAACAAAACGCACGAGGGAAGAAAGGTAAACAAAAGACTTGCAGGGAGGGTAAACGGAGAAAGAAACATAACAGAACAAAACAAAAATAAAATAATAAAAATGAAAACTGACGAAACAGGACGGAACTTAACATCCTGTACCTTTGTGACCACTGATCCCTGTAGCCTGACTGTTCCACCTGCCTCCATTTCATTTACACACATGTATTCTGTCTTACTACAGTTGACTTTCATTCCTCTCCTTTCCAGATTATACCTCCACCTCTCGAAGTTCTCTTCTACCTGTTCCCTGTTCTCACTACAGATCACAATGTTGTCTGCAAACATCATAATCCACGGCGATTCCTGTCTGACCTCATCTGTTAGTCTGTCCATCATCAGAGCAAATAAGAAGGGACTCAGGGCCGATTCTTGATGCAGTCCCACCTCTACCTTGAAGTTATCTGTCACTCCTACAGCACATCTCACCGCTGTCACGCTGTTGTCATACATGTCCTGCACTAATCTAATGTACTTTTCAGCCACTCGATACTTCCTCATACACCACCACAGTTCCTCCCTTGGCACCCTGTCATAAGCTTTCTCTAAATCCACAAAGACGCAGTGTAGCTCTTTCTGACCTTCTCTATACTTTTCCATCAGCAGTCTAAAAGCAAAAATCACATCCATGGTGCTCTTCCTTGGCATGAAACCATACTGTTGTTCACACACTGTCACCAACTTTATGCCCCTGTAAGAGCCATAGCCATGTACATCACCCTTCTGCTTAAAAATCGATAAACCTTTCCTCCATTCCTCAGGCATACTCTCATTCACCAGAATTCCATTGAATAATCTAGTCAAAAACACCACTCCCAGCTCACCTAGACTTCCATACCTCAACCAGTATGTCATCAGGTCCCACTGCCTTTCCGTTCTTCATCCTTTTTAAAGCTTTCCTCAGTTCGTCCTTGATAATCTTTGCTACATCCTGTTCCACAATTTCTATGCCATCCAACCTTTTTTCCCTTTCATTTTCTACATTCGTCAACTCCTCAAAACACTCCTTCCATCTTTCCTCACCCTCTCCTCACCTGTCAGTACATTTCCATTTCTTTCCTTGATCACCCTGACACCCTTGCACATCCTTTCCAGCTCTATCTCTCTGTCTCACCAGCAGATACAACTCCTTCTCTCCTTCCCTACTGTCTAACCTTTCATACAGCTCATCGTAGGCCTTCTGCTTGGCCTTTGCTACCTCCCTCTTTGCCCTGTGCCGCATCTCCTTGTACTCCTGCCTACTCTCTTTAGTCCTCTCCCGTCCCATTTCTTCTTTGCTGACCTCTTTCTCTGAAATAACCTGTCCAGAAGACACACCCAGTACCTTTCTACCCGTCTGTCTAATCACTGTTGCTGCTACTACCCAGTCGTCTGGGAGCTCTTTCCTACCACCCAAAGCCTTTCTCAGCTCCTCTCTGAACTCCTCACAACATTATTCCTTTCTCAACTTCCACCATTTGGTCCTCTGCTCTGCCTTTAAAAAATACACTGCTCAAAAAAAATAAAGGGAACACTCAAAATAACACATCCTAGATCTGAATGAATGAAAATATTCCCATTGAATACTTTGTTCTGTACAAAGTTGGAATGTGCTGACAACAAAATCACACAAAAACCATCAATGGAAATCAAATTTATTAACCAATGGAGGCCTGGATTTGGAGTCACACACAAAAATTTAAAGTGGAAAAAACACACAAACAAGTCAAAATGAGGCTCAGTATTGTTGTGTGGCCTCCACGTGCCAGTATGACCTCCCCTACAATGTCTGGGCATGCTCCTGATGAGGTGGCGGATGGTCTCCTGAGGGATCTCCTCCCAGACTTGGACTAAAAGCATCCGCCAACTCCTGGACAGTCTGTGGTGCAACGTGACATTGGTGGATGGAGCGATACATGATGTCCCAGATGTGCTCAATCGGATTCAGGTCTGGGGAAACGGGCGGGCCAGTCTATAGCTTCAATGTCTTCATCTTGCAGGAACTGCTGACATACTACAGCCACATGAGGTCTAGCATTGTCCTGCATTAGGAGGAACCCAGGGCCAACGGCACCAGCATATGGTCTCACAAGGGGGTCTGAGGATCTCATCTCGGTACTAATGGCAGTCAGGCTACCTATGGTGAGCACATGGAGGGCTGTGTGGCCCTCCAAAGATATGCCACCCCACACCATTGCTGACCCACTGCCAAAACCGGTCATGCTGAAGGATGTTGCAGGCAGCAGATCGCTCTCCACGGCGTCTCCAGAACTCTGTCACGGTCTGTCAGATGTGCTCAGTGTGAACCTGATTTCATCTGTGAAGAGCACAGGGCGCCAGTGGAAATTTGCCAATCCTGGTGTTCTCTGGCAAATGCCAAGCATCCTGCACGGTGTTCGGGCTGTGAGCACAACCCCCATCTGTGGACGTCGGGGCCCTCATACCATCCTCATGGAGTGAGTTTCTAACCGTTTGTGCAGACACATGCACATTTGTGGCCTGCTGGAGGGCTGTAGTTATTAGGAGATAATCTAAACTTGTAAAGTTGCTTTGAGACAATGCTCCATTGTAAAAAGCGCTATATAAATAGATCTGACTGGACTTGACTTGATGTGCCATCATGGATGAGCTGCACTACCTGAGCCACTTGTGTGGGTTGTAGAGTCCGTCTCATGCTACCATGAGTGTGAAAGCACCAACAACATTCAAAAGTGACCAAAACATCAGCCAGAAAGCATAGGTACTGAGAAGTGGACTGTGGTCCTCACCTGCAGAACACCACTTTATTGAGTGTGTCTTGCTAATTGCCAATAATTTCCACCTGTTGTCTATTCCATTTGCACAACAGCATGTGAAATTGATTGCCAATCAGTGTTGCTTTTTAAGTGGACAGTTTGATTTCAGAGAAGTTTGATTTTCTTGGAGTTATATTCTGTTGTTTAAGTGTTTCCTTTATTTTTTTGAGTAATGCCTTTTAGGAAAAAAAAATCTGCCTTTTAGGAAATATACATTTCCAAATGTAGGAAATGTATATTTCCTAAAAGGCAGATTTTTTTTTTTTTTTTTTTTAATTACACTGACACAGAAATCCACTTCTACAGAAATATCAACAACAATTTTATGAGTATTACACAGAGGAAACGTTCAGTAGTGTTTTGAACATGGAAGGTTGAATCTGTATGTGTTTTTTTTTAATATTGACTTCTGAAATCCAAATGGACATAAAATGAAAACATACTTTATGGAAACAATGTAGAGCAGCAGCCCATTTCCTGTGATTATAAATAGAACAACAACAAACAGAGCTACACTAATTGACAACATATTCACGAATAAAATGGAGAACACAATGATAGGTGAACTGTTCATAAATGACGTGATCACCTTCCAGTCTTAGCAGTCTTTCAAAAAATTAATACAGGGAAAAAACTGATTCAACACAGAACACCAGAAGCCATCACTGCCATCAAGGTGGACAAGGTGAAACGTAACTGGACAGAGGTATGCAAATGATGATCCAAATAAGGCTTTTTGAGGCTTTGTCCACATTAATTGTATTGACAAAAACACACAATTTGAGTTATGTTTCCTTTCTATCAGCTCAAACCTGTCTTGCCATTCTCCTGTGGCCTTTTAAATAATTTAAATTGCCTTTCTTCCTCATTCTAATGATTGGTTTGAAAGTCTTGATTATGTCTACATGCCTAAATGCATTGAATTGCTGCTAGTAGTTGAATAGTTATGGTTCTTACAGGTTTAAAATTGTGTATAATTTGCATAGCAGTGGAAACTAAAATCATGTTTACAAATATACTCATTTACAAAAGACATAACACACCAAGAAAGAGTTGTTGGGATCGAATTAAATTTTATTTCTGTGAATGTAATTATGATATATGTAAGTGATTACAATAGAGCGTAGTTTATTGGGGAAAACTGTACAATTGAAAGTAGGCTCTAGTACACTGTTGGTCCACCTCTAGCCTGGGTCTATGAAGAGATACGGTTGGGCATTGGAGGCAAACAGATTCCATATGTTATCTGGAAGCACATTTGCCACGAGATGTTACAGCTCGGACTTTAGATCCTGCACAATCGTAGATTTCCAAAGCTGGTGTCCCAGCTGGTCCCATAAATGCTTGGTTGGTGATAAATCTAGCAACTGGGCAGGCCAAGAAAGTGTTAAAACCTGGCGGAGACATTCGTGAGAAACCATTCCTGTGCTGGGGCAAGCCAGTTGAAAAATTCCAGTTAGAAGCCCTGCCATGAGAGGCAACACATGTGGCCGCAGGATGTCCTGCACATATTGCTTATTTGTTAGTGGTCTAACCAATCTTAGTGTTTTCCTTTTGCTAAGAGCCTAAAAATGGTACGGGCAGAGACAAGAGTGTGTAGTGAAGGTGCCACCTCTGTCTGGATAGTGGACAATGAACCTGTGGGAGATGTTCATGCTTGTCAGTGGATGAAACAATCCTTTCCACTGGTGGTCTTTCTGGACAGTCAGAAGCCTGCTCGCAATAAAAACTTCTATCCACAGGCCTACAGCTGTAATTTGAACTACACAACGTAAAAACAGTGTTTATGAATGTTTGATGATACTGTGTTTTTGGGAATCACCTGTGTTGCTTAACAATGGCATGTACTAGGTTGATTACCAAGTTACCAGCATACATAAACATGTACAATGTGAATGAATGTCATGCCTGAGAGTACCTCCTGTGTCCTGGGGAATTTGCAGAACTGCAACATAATTATTTGTAATTTTAACTGCATAGTAGTTCCACTCACTACACTTCTGATGAAGGGTGCACGTAAATTGACTTGGTCAACCCAAGCTCAGGAGGCCTTTGAAACCTCGAAACAGGCATTCACTACGGCACCATTGCTCACGCACCCAGATCTCTCACAACCGTTAAGTTCTCACAACTGTCGATGCGTCAGGGGCTAGGCATCCCTTTGTAATTCTGCCAGATCAAAATAATTACGTTCCATTATAAGCGGCTCAATGCTTGTCAAGCTCACTGGTCGTTTTTTTTTCATGGTTTAATTTTTCCATCACGTATCAACCAGGTTCTCGCAACACGAAGGCTCATGCCCTATCACGGGTGCACTTAAAGCCAGAAAGCACATCAAGATCAAGAGAACTGAAGCTCAGTTCAGCCAGACCACCCACCCGACACTCCCGGCTAATGGACAAGGCAGGCTCAGACATGGCTCCAGACTCTGGCCCCAGTGACCCAAGCCATGCATCCCAGTCTAAATCTAGTCAAAAGCCTGCATAAATAAGTCTGTCTTTAGCCTAGACTTAAATATTTGGAGAGTGTCTGAGTCTCAAACTAAAGTGGGAAGTTTATTTCATAGTTGGGTGGGCCATGTATGAGAAAACTTTTCCCCCGGCAGCGCAATCGCGCATGCCTCAGCCCTTCCCAGGCATTTAAAGGTTAAGTGGTTGTTGAGCCCATATAAACACACCTTGTGGGCTCACACAGTGTCGCATCATTGGCTCCACTTGCTTCAGCAGCCCGACTCCACGCACGCGCTTGCTCTTCCCCTGCTCATAACAGCGTTCTGGTCAGTCGCTTATTTTGATTTGTTCTTTTGAGGGACAGTGGTACATCTGGGAGTGCTAAGACTCTCAGACGGGGGCTATCAGGTGATAGGTAAGATTAGTGTTTTGTTTTCTACGGGGTTCTCTCCGCTCCTTGCGAGCCTCACCCACGCCTTTCCCTCTCACGCCGTCGCCCCCTTCCATCGCGATCAAGGGATTTCTCCCCCTCCGTGTGATCGCACTTTGAAGAGGACATTGAGCTGTTAAAGTCTTGTCCTCTTCACTCCCCGCGTTCAGGCCACACTCCTGCGGGCGCTATTTTTAGTATAGCATTAGTATCTTTAGTATCTTTAGTATGCGGGCGCGTGCGGAAGCTCTGCTCGACTCACCACGACTGTTAGCCCTGTATTTGGGCACTTAGCACCACCTAGCTCCATACCTGAGCAGTTAAGCTCCATATCTCAGCATTTGCCGCTGCCTAGCTCCGTATTTGAGCACGCCATGCTTATAAGCTCTGTACCTGAGCTCGCCGCGCCCATTGGCCCCGTGTTTGGGCACTTAGCGCCGCCTAGCTCCATACCTGAGCTCGCCGCACCTGTAAGCTCACTACCCGAGCAGTTAAGCTTTGTATCTGAGCATTTGCCACCGCCTAGCTCCATATCTGAGCATGCCGCGCTTGTAAGCTCTGTACCTGAGCTCGCCGCACCCGTTAGCCCCGTATTTGGGCACTTAGCGCCGCCAGCTCCATACCTGCTCATGCCTGTAAGCTCACTACCTGAGCCAGTAACCTCCGTACCTGAGCATTTAGTGCCGCCTGACACCATACCTGAGCACTTTGTGCTCTCTAGCTCCGTACTTGCGCACGCCGTGCCTGTAAGCTCTGTACCTGAGCCAGTAAGCTTATCTAAGGGTGCTTCCGGCCTACACGCACCTCCCTGGATGTCACATGCTCAACCCTGAGTGAGTTAGACAGACTGGGGGGACTTTGGTCGCGTTTAGGGGCGTTGGGACAACTATCAGGGGGTCACCCGTTGGCCACTAGTGCCCAGTATTTTACCCAATTTGGCAGCGTGAGTGCCAGCAGCGCAATCATGCGTGCGTCAGCCCTTCCCGAGCATTTAACGTGGCGACACCTGTTGTTGAACCCATATACACACACCTTGTGGGCTCACACAGTGTCGCATCTTTGGCTCCACTTGCTTCGGTTTCCTTCGCGATTAAGGGATTTCTCCCCCTCTGTGTGATCGCGTTTTGAAGAGTACGCCGAGCTGTTAAAGTCCCGTCCTCTTTACTCCCCGCATCCGCAGAATGCCTATTGCAGAAGCTCCGCTCGGCTCTCTGCACTTTGCGAATGCGCAGACCCATAACGCCGTTGGCGCTGAGGAGCCACGCCATAAGCATATGGTGAATAGCGCTGCTGTACGCTTACGGCGTGGGTATTTCTTTATTGATTATTTTGGATTCCTTTAGTGTATTCCTTCATTTCTCTTTTGTTATTTATATTTTTGTTTACCATTTCCATCTGGAACTAACTGCACTTGGGTCCCAATCCCTTATTCTGTTGTTTTCGTGGTTCTTCCTTCCTTTTTATATGGCAAACCATAACATCTGTAGGGTTTTCTGTTAATTTGGAGACTGTGTTAAAGAGAAATCTTGGATTATTCTTATTTTTCTCTATGATTGAGGAAAAATATGCAGCTTTAGCTTTAGTGAGGGCATGTTCATACTCTGCCATGCTATCCCTGTTATGGTTCCCGCCGATCGCTCCGTTTGGTCCCTCTTTATTATTTGGCTTTTCTCATTTCTTTTCTGATCTCCACGCTACCCTTTGTTTACCTGTGTCTTTCCATGTGCCTTTGTTTTTGTTTTTGCAGCAAGCGTGTGCTGTGCTTGCTTTCCCCACAGATCCATTGGCTGCTCCTCCACCACGTCACCACTACAGCTCCGCCCTGCACACCAGTTCTTCTTCTCCATTCATCACTCCTACTCCATAAAATGCCGGATCAAGCAGCCGTGGGTCACCAGATCGTCCCTGTACGAATCCTGGTATGACAGTTTGTTATTTCCAAGTCTAGTTCAAGTAAACTTGATTTTTCCGCTACATTGTATATCGCTATCTGGTCGTTCAAGTTCGCTATCGTTAGCCTAGCCTCTGGCTTCAGTACAGCTTCATGTCTCCTAGTCTTGCACGCTAGCCCTTAGCTTAGCCATGCTTGTGCTAGCATCGCCTCTAGTCTCTGCTTATTGCCCTCTGGTGGGCCATCTAGTTAACGCAACTACTTGCCTTTGGCTTCCTCAGTTGTACCTTTTATTCAGCTTTGTGTTCACCCTTGTTTTTGGCTCTCAAGCCAGGTTTTTGTTCCCCATTAATTTTCTGTTTCTCCATGCAGTCCCGCCTGGCTCCTACCTTGCACACCCCTCTCCTGAAGACCCTGTCCCACCGTGAAGCTGCCTGCACTTTCACCGTTGAAGACCCTGGACCCCCGGCTCGGGGAAGCTTGTCACACACACCGCCACCGCACGTCTTCCCGCACACCCCAGTTCAGAGCCAGCTCTCTGGACTCCCGTTGCCCGGTTTTTGTTTCTGTTTGTTTTTTTGTTCTGTCCTACCACTTCCATAATTTGAGTGTTGTTTATTGCTAATTGGTTTCACTCTCATGGTCTGCATCTTGGGTTCTGTTCCACTGCCTGGGAAATTTCCACCTAAAAATTCCTCCAAGCAATCTTAAATGCCTCCAATTTACTATGTCGCCACTTGCACTCTAGGAGCTGTGTTCTTTGCTTTAAGGTACGGGTGTGGTCATTATACCATGGTGCTAGCCTTTTTTCCCTAATGCGTTTGATCCGAGCTGGAGCAATCATGTCCAGGGTTGAGCGAAACACAGATTCTAATTGCTCATTTACATGTGCAAGATGATCGGGCTCCGTAGGTGTATTAAATTTTAAGTCTGGTAGATTTTTAATAAATGCAGCTGGAGTAGCAGATGTGATAGTACGCTTGGCAGAAGGACTTTATCTATTAGAAATAGCTCAAATACTAAAAGATAGTGATCTGAAATCAAATCACTTTGCTGGAAAACATTATCTATACAGGTAGTCCTCGGGTTATGACGGTCTCGAGTTAGGACGTTTCGTAGTTATGACGCATCTCCCATTTACTGTATAAAGCCTTTTTTCGACTTTAAGTGGTTTTGCGTCATAAACTTCATAACGCGAACTCCGTGTTTGGTGTGTGCGGCGGAAGAATACAAGGTTACATGGCTGTTTTTTGATAATTACTGTCATGTTCACTCTCGTACCACGCCCACCTTCGCGCACTTTCTCCCACGGCTCACTCGTGCACCTGCGCACCACACCACCCTTCCATCACTTTCCACCTCGTTCTTTCCGATCGCGTCTGTTATCCTTATCCCAATCTCATGCTGAGCGCTTTCGGTGCCTGTCTCAGCTCCAGTGTCAGTGTGTGCGTGTGTGTGTGTGTGTGTGTGCGTGTGCGTGCCTGCGTGCGTGCGTGTGTGTAAACGTGCGCGCTGCTCTAGCGCTGATCTCTGACAGTTTAAAACAGAGATTCCTTCAGTTAGTCGTATGTGTGTGTGTGTGCGTGTGTGTGCGTGTGTAAACGTGCGCGCTCCTCTAGCGCTGATCTCTGACAGTTTGACTGCGTCAGGGGTGTTTGAACGCTGCCGGGCTTCAGCACCTAGTTGAATGCAGAGACTTCTTCAGTTAATCACGTGTGTGTGTGTGTGTGTGTGTGTGTGTGGTTTCTCAGTTATATCTGTTCATTTTTTTATAGCGCATTTACACAGCCGCGCTCTCGAGCTGTTTCCTCTCCAGTCTAAAAGGAGTATTTCTCTGTTTAATATCATTTGAGAATTTTTTAAAGAGGGAGACCTCCACATTGGTTAAAGCACACATCGGTGCGTATAAAACGCTGACGCGGGCCTTTCTCTGCCCCTGCAGACGCGGCCATGACACACACAAAGTCTCTCTTTTTTCTTTGTCTGCCGTTCGTTTGTATTTTATTAATCATTGTTTTATTTATTCTATTCATTTCAGTTCATCACTACCATCTGGAGCTAACTGCGATTGGGTCCTATAATCCTTTTCTTTCATTTTCACGATTCGCCATCGTGTAGGATGCCGATC
This sequence comes from Ancistrus triradiatus, assembly GCA_025084515.1. NCBI lineage: Eukaryota > Metazoa > Chordata > Actinopteri > Siluriformes > Loricariidae > Ancistrus > Ancistrus triradiatus. The sequence goes on along the minus strand of JAJAGP010002115.1, from coordinate 11,396 downwards.
CGTAATAGTATGTACATGTGTTCCGACTTACACCGAAAATCGGTTTACGACGCCACCTAGGAACGGATCTGCGTCGTAAGTCGAGGACTACCTGTATTAATACCAAATGTTAATATTAGATCTAAAGTATGATTACAGTGGTGGGTTGGACCCATTACATTCTGAGTGATACTCATGGATTCTAAGATGGACTCGAAAGCAATTTTATGTGGATCCTGCTCATTGTCAAAGTGAATATTAAAATCATCTTATCTGGTGAAAGTACGAAGCAGGAAAGAAAGTTAGCTAATTCCTGAAGAAATTCTGAATAAGGACCTGGAGGGAGGTAAATAATAAAGGAGAACGCTGACGCGAAGATTGTGAGGATTTGCCAACCCATACCCATTAGCGCCGATTTCGCACAGAACGCATGCTGTTTTGTAACTGTTGGCAGTTTATTACCTTTTAACTATTTTAATTCCCGAATTGCATCTGTATCGCATACATAGTAGTTTTTATAACATCTTAATCATTTTCTTCTAGTACCGGCAGATTATATTTTTCGCCACTAATCGTTATTTAGTAACTTTAGAGGTATACCGGCTTGTGTTTGCAGTAATTAGCCATTAGCTAATTACCGGAGTTGCGTCTTCTTCTGCAGTAGTGTGTTTTTATAACTTTTTTACAGCCTTTTCCCACCTTCTTTTTTTTTCTGAGACTTTTTTGTGACGTTTTGTATTAACTTTCCATCAACGCTTTAATCAAGCATTGCATTGGACCATCGGCTGCAGCCGAACCATATCTTCACTCGACAACCCACAACACCACTCGAAGCTAAGTACCTTTAATTCATTAATTGTACTAACATGGCTTCTGTTGCGCTTGTTCCCTGTGCCGAGTGTTGCATGTTTAGCTATTCTTCCACCGTCATTAGTTTAAATTTTATTTGTGATAGGTGTAGGCTTGTAGCCAGTCTGACGGAGAAGATTGTAGTTTTAGAGGCGTGCATCCAGACATTAGAGAGGGCTAGCTCAGCTCCTAGCTTAGCAGATCTGGATGCCAATGGTGAAGTTAGTGCCCCTACCCCGGCAGAGCCCTCGCAGCAGGGCAAGTGGGTGACGACTCAGCGACGTAGTTGTAAGACTAGCCCATGAGAGAACCACTCTTTACCTGTTCACACGTCCAACAGGTTTACCATCCTCAGTGATGCACCCACTGAGCAGCCTGTTGAAAGAGCTCTGGTCATAGGTGACTCTATTTTACGACACGTGAAACTTGCTACCCCTTTAGGGACACCAGCAGCTAGAGTTACATGTATCCCGGGAGCCAGAGTGCCGGACATTGTAATGAGTCTTAGTGAACTCGAGAGCTGCAGATTCTCTAGGATAGTTATTCATGTAGTTCGCTCTTAGTTCGCTCTTAGATTTATCATCTACGCCGCCCAAGGAGGTTGGGTCCCTTTTTGAGTCTTGGTCCTCCCAAGGTTTCTTCCTAGAATTAGGGAGTTTTTCCTTGCCACTGTCGCCCTAGGCTTGCTCAATTTGGGATTGGACGTAGTTATTAGGAGATAATCTAAACTTGTAAAGTTGCTTTGAGGACATGCTCCATTGTAAAAAGCGCTATATAAATAAATCTGACTTGACTTGACTTGACATGTAGGGGCTAATGATATACACCTTCGCCAGTCAGAGGTTACTAAGGCTAATTTTGTAGAGGTGGTTTTTTATTTATTTATTTAACTTTTATTTAACCAGGAAATATCCCATTGAGATTAAAAACCTCTTTTTCAAGGGAGTCCTGGCCAATATGGCAGCAGCAAACACAAAACACACAGTAGAAACATAAAGTTGTAAACATATTATGAGAAACAATTGCAAATTGTACACTTAGCCTCAGTAACTTTTAGTTGGGATTTAAAAGTGCTCAGAGAAATCAATTCAGCTAGTTTCCAGTCTTTCTGCAGCATGTTCCATGCAAACGGTGCAGCATAAACAAAGGCCCTTTTACCTAAATCCGTTCGAGCAAAAGGGACAGAAAGCAACACACACTCCTGCGAACGAAAAGAATGAGATTAAACATTTCTCCGAGTGATTAACATACAAATGTATGAAGGCAACGGTCCTAAAATTGCCTTATAAATGAAAATATAAAAATGAGCAGAAACAATTTAAAATGTTTGTTATATACAGGTGAAGAGTCATTTAAAATACAGGTAGGTAGAAGAGTGGTCTTACTCACTGAAAGTGATTTTAAAACCTTCCAAAATTTTTGCGGATTGTTTAAGTTTTCAGTAGTAACTGCCAAATAGTATTCTGATTTGGCTTTCTTAAGGAAAGAAGTACATTTATTTCTTAACTGTCTAAAAATTATCCAATCTGTGGGGGAATAAGTTTTTCTTGCCTTGGCCCAAGCTTGGTTTCGCTCACCAATAGCATCTGCAAGCTCTGAAGTGAACCATGGGTTTTCTCGCCCCCTAACCCTCTAACTCCTTAACGGGGAGTGTTTATTTACAATTTGCATGAAAATGTCCCTAAAAAATGTCCAAGCTAATTCAACATCTGGAATCAGCCCCATCTTCTTCCATTCAACTCGAGACAAGTCATGATGAAAAGCTTGCTCATTAAAATATTTAAGATTCCTCCTACAAATTATACGAGGTTTAGATTTAGGCACCTTGGTGTTTCTAATGGTGGCAACAACACAATGATCACTTAAGTCGTTACAGAAAATCCCTACAGACGAAAATTTATGTGGAACATTAGTAATAATTAAGTCAATCAAAGTTGATTTAAATGGGTTTTTAAAATTTGGTCAAGTGGGTAAATTCACCAACTGGGTAAGATTAAAGGAGTCACAAAAAGATTTAAACTCATCCGAAACTGCACTTAGCCAGTCCCAATTTAAATCACCAACCAAAAGCAGTTCACTGTATTTCAGTTTGGATAAAAGATGCTTTAAAGAATACAATGCTTCACTAGGGGCTGATGGAGGCCTATAACACCCAACAATTGTAATACAAAGACTCTTGGATATTTCCACATTCAGAGCCAACAATTCCAGTTGTTTACAGATGGATTCAGACAGCACTACTGAAGCATCAAATTTTGATTTAACATAAATTGCAATACCACCACCTCTTTTAGACCTGTCAGTACGATACACATTGTAACCAGATATATTAATGTGATCATTTTCAATAGATTTAGTCAGCCAAGTTTCAGAAATTGCAGCAATATCTGCATCAGTTGATTTAATCCAAATTCTGACCATGTGCATCTTGGATAATAAGCTGCGTGCATTAATATGAACAATTTTAAGACCAGATACTAATTTAAAATCCGAAGGTGTCTGAATGCACTGCAGCTCAGGACCAGAGTTTGGTTGCACATTACCAGACATGAGTAATAGTAGGACAATCAAAAGCCTCTGCTTTGTAACGTTAAAGTTAAAAAATGACCTTTGGTATGTAGAAGCAAAGCAAGATCTCATTTGAAAGGTGAGATAATTACACAAAGCTAGAAGACTTTGAAGTTTAGGTAAGTCTCTGCACAAAAAGTATAAGTTCATGTCCTTTATAAGATGTTGAGGTGGTTGTACAAGCTGTGCAGTCGCACTAACATAAGTGCAACTGTGACCAGCTACCAGGCTAGTCACTTTATTAGAAGCACACATGTAAAAACAACCATTTGCCTCTAAATCCCATACAATCACCAAACACAACAATGTCCGAAGAAGTGCCATTATCCTCAGCTTATCAAAAACAAAGTGATTGCCATATATCCAGAGCGATTCTCTCAGACCAAATAGAGCAGCTCAGTTCACAGTATAGTAGTATTGCGATATCAAACAGCAAGGAGCACAGGCCTTTGTGTAGTAGTGTGGTAACAGCAAGTAATACAAACTTCAGAGTCTCTGCTCTTCCATCTTGATGAGAATCCTGGTTTATATTCCCAATGCAGACCCAGGCTAAAAACAAACCACACTGCAACAGATTCCTGGGCTACAGATTTGCCTCAACGAGAAGAAAGGCCTCAGTCGGCCAGGCCTCAGCCGTAGTAGTGTGATAACAGCAAGTGATACAAACTTCAGAGTCTCTGCTCTTCCATCTTAATGAGACTCCTGGTTTATATTCCTGATGCAGATCTAGGCTAAAAACGAACCACACTGCAATAGATTCCTGGGCTACAGGTTTGCCTCAACAAGAAGAAAGGCCTCAGACCAGGCCTCAGTCGGCATTTGGCATTTCACAAAAAAATTACAAGGCAGATGGCCCATAGTAGCAGAAACTTAGAGTAATACTTAGAAGAAGATTCTGAAAATAATTTTAGCAAAGAGTGTACTAAAATCCCCCAAAAAAGTTAAAAAGAGACAGACATAGAGCAAACAAAGGAACAAGCTGCCATCTTGGAAAGTGGGCCCATCCTACTTAAAGTGGCGAAGGCGATGTCCAATGCAGGAGTGTGCTCTGGCCCCTTCCCAATGCGGCGAGGTAACCAAGCCTACAGCAGGTTATGGTCACTGAACTGCTAGCTGTCCAAGTGGTGCTCTGAAAACAACGTGGGCTATATAGACAATTGGACAGCCTTTGAGGGTAAGCCTGGTCTTTTAGGATGGGACGGTGTCTATCCCACTCGGGAGGGTGCTGCTCTCATCTCCTGCAACATTGCCCATGGTGTTATGGCTGGATTAGTTAGGGGCTGACTATCCAGAGCAGGGGTCAGGCAGCAGACAGACCGGCTTAACCAACTGTCTGCTGGTAGCCATGCACCATCACCCAGAACCCACATTATTGAAACTGTGTCTGTTACCCACACCTGCCCTAAACGTAAACGCTCTCAAAAAGTCTGTTTTTATAACCTCATTAGCATAAACACAGATAGCTCCCATAGAAATAACAACTTTAGACTAAATCTAGGATTAGATCTCTTACAAACAAAGCAGTGATTGTAAATGAAATGATCACTGATAAATGCTTACTGACTCTGCCTTACTGAAACTTGGATTAGACCGGATGAATAGTTGGCCTTAAATGAAGCTTCACCTCCCGGATACAGTCATGCTCATCACCCTCGTCCTAATGGTTTTTTGAGAAAAAGAGCTAGGTGTTCCAACTAAATCCCATTACAAGGCTAATTTGTTTGAAATACTGATTCTTAATGTGACTGATCCATCGTTATGGAAGTCAAAACCACACTTTCCAGCTTATCACTATTTACCGCCCTTGAGGTCCCTATTCAGAATTTCTTCAGGAATTTGCTAACTTTCTTTCTGTCAGGAGTCATACCAGGTATGGACTCTAGAGGGTAGCTACCGCTCCCTTTTCCTGGTATGGTTCCTGGCAGCCACTGTTGTTGAGCTGTCAGTCAGTAGACAGCGCAATCACAGCAAATGATCCTCATCTGCCTTTGGCTATTTAAGAGCCTCGCCTCTGGCAAAAGCGGTGGATCATCTGACTGCACTCGCCGTTTTTGCCCTCGATCGTCGCTACGGCGTTTTATTTAAATAACGATCTTGCTGGCCACAAGCGTGTGCACCGAGATCTCACCCGTCTCACTTCCCCCACTTGCATTTCATTCCCTCGTGTGTTGTATTTCTTTGTTTGGCTGACTATACATGCCATTTATGCCGTTCGATCGCTGCTACAGCGTTTTAGAAATTGCCATCGTCGTTGGCCACGCAAGCGTGTAATTTGAGACCTCACCCGTCTCCCCCCGCTCTGTTAAAGAGCGCCGCGCTTCCGCTTTCATTCTGTTCACTTCGTTTCATTTCTTTTGTGGGGAGAACGGGGTAATCTAGGCTCATAAAGGAGCCTAGATTTCGTAGCGCTGGGAAGCGTGAGGTAATAAACACTGTAGGGCTTAGGTAGTGTAGGGAGAGCTTTAATAACGCTTGTTTTATTTCCATCCTCTTCCTCCCTCGCGTTTCCCAATGCCATGCGCCTTAAGCCTCGCAGTCTGCTCGGCGCTTTCCCAGCGCTGAGCAGCGATCGGGCCACTCCCCCCTCTGTCTCTCTCTCTGCAGAGCTGACATGCAGCAGCGAATTCGGCACCGCCTCCCTCTGCTCCTTCAAAGCGCGGCTTGAGCTCTGTGTGTGTGACTGCCTGATAGCAGATTCGCTGCTTTTGCACACACACACAGAGACTCACCTTTGTTTGTTATTTATTTATTTGTATTTATTTAATTCAGTTTATTTATTTAACTTCATTTCAGTTCATTAACACCATCTGGAGCTAACTGCATTTGGGTCCCAAACCTTCTTATTTAGTTTTGACAGTTTGCCAGCGCTTTTATATGGCGAACCGTGACACTTTCCTGCTTAATACTGTCAACAGATAAGGCTTTAATTGTAGGTGATTTCAGTATTTACTTTGACAATGAGAAAATACTGTAGGTATTAAGGGATTAGCACTTTCCTGGTTTAAATCCTACTTAACCGACCGTGTACAAGTTTGTTCATATAAAAAATCTAAGGTCTAAGCTCTCAAAAGTGAAGTATGGCGTGACTCAGGGGTCAGTGCTTGGCCCGCTTTTATTCTCTCTGTACATGCTGCCACTAGGCTCAGTTATTCGTAAACATGGCATTAGTTTCCACTGCTATGCAGATGATACACAGCTGTACATATTGGCCAAATCTAATTGAGCCTTACAATCAACTAAATTGAGGACTGTGTAAAGGAAATAAAAAATTAGATGTTATTTATTTTATCTTTAATCAGATAACTTAACTCAGATAAAACTGGGGTTCTATTAGTGGGACCCAAGACCGTGAGAGACAGGTTGGCTACATCTATTCTAAATCTAGATGGCTGTCCAATATTGCCCAGTCCATCTGTAAAAACCTTAGGTGTCACATTTGATTCAGATCTCTCCTTTGATGCACCACATTAGCAGCATCACTCGAATTGCTTTCTTTCAATTATGTAATATCGCTAAACTTAGAAATATCCTCTCTTTTAATGATTCAGAGAAACTGGTTCATGCGTTTATAACCTCAAGGTTGGATTACTGTAGTGCCTTACTTACGACTACCACGCCGAACTGTCACCCACTTGACCTGCTGCGAAGGAGCTGCCGGGGTGGGGGCACCTGTGGCATCCAGATCTGCTAAGCTAGAAGCTGAGCTAGCCTTCTCTAATGTCTGGATGCACGCCTCTAAAACTACCATCTTCTCCGTCAGACTAGCTACAAGCCTGCACCTATCACAAATGAAATTTAAACTAATGACGGAGGAAGAATAGCTGAACATGCAACACTCGGCACAGGGAACAAGCGCAGCAGAAGCCATGTTAATACAATTAATTACAATTAAATAATAATTACAATAGAAATGAACATAGAACTTTTTGGTTTAAAAGGAAAGCGTTATGTTTGGAGAACGCAAAACACTGCAGGTTTGGATAATGGAAAACACACTGCATTCCAACATAAGACCCTTTATTCCATCTGTGAAATATGATGGTGGTAGTATCATGGTTTGGGCCTGTTTTGCTGCATCTGGGCTACGACAGCTTGCCATCATTGATGGAACAATGAATGCTGAATTATATCAGAGAATTCTAAAGGAAAATGTCAGGACATCTGTTTTAGGTCATATTTATGCATAAATATAGAAAATTCTAAAGGGATCACAAACTTTCAAGCACCACTGTACATGCGTACCGTGTCACCGGAATTCTAACTCAGTTCACCTGAATGACTTCTGGGACACTATTTATGTGCCGCGGTTGCACGCCATTGTTACAAAGTTTCTTCACACAGTATATTTCTAATCTCTTAATAATTTTCCGTTTTATTGCCAGTTGATTCTATGTTTTGTCACAAAACGGTAATTAGAAAGTCTGTGGGAATACCGCCATATAAGTGTGTTTGTAGTCTTTGGTTAATCACCTGATCCAGACATTAGAGAGGGCTAGCTCAGCTTCTAGCATAGAGGAACTTGATACCACAGGTGTACTAAGTGCGCCCACTCCAGGCATCTCCCTCCTGTGCTGCAGGGCAAGTAGGTGACAGTCCAGCAACATAGTCATAAGGCTAGCCCAAGAGAGCACCACGTCTTTACCTGTTGCCCTCCCTGTGCAGCAATAACTGCAACTAAACATTTCCTGTAACTGTTGATCAGTCCTGCACACCGGCTTGGAGGAATTTTAGCCCATTCCTCCGTACAGAACAGCTTCAACTTTGTTGGTGGGTTTCCTCACATTAACGGCTCGCTTAAGGTCCTTCCACAACATTTTGATTGGATTAAGGTCAGGACTTTGACTTGGACTTTCCAAAACATTAACTTTATTCTTCTTTAACCAATTTTTGGTAGAACGACTTGTGTGCTTAGGGTCGTTGTCTTGCTGCCTGACCCACCTTCTCTTGAGTTTCAGTTCATGGACAGATGTCCTGACATTTTCCTTCAGAATTCTATGATATAATTCATAATTCACTGTTCCATCAATGATGGCAAGCCATCCTGGCCCAAATGCAGCAAAACAGACCCAGACTATGATACTACCACCACTATGTTTCACAGATGGAATAAGGTTCTTATGTTGGAATGCAGTATTTTCCTTTCTCCAAACATAACATTTTTCTTTTAAACCAAAAAGATCTATTTTGGTTTAAAAGAATTTCCTAATCACCTCTCCTCTACCTCTCTTCTCATCTACCTCTCCTCGCCAAAATATTAGAAAAGAGCTGTTTATCAGTAGTTATGTAGTTACCTGCAAAGTAATGGTATTTAGGCCCCATCATTGTACTGAAACAGCTTTACTTAGGGTACATAGAGTGGTGCTTGAATGTTTCTGAACCCTTTTATGTATTTCTGCATAAATAGGACCTAAAACATTAACAGATTTTCACACAAGTCCTAAAAGTAGATAAAGAGAACCCAGTTAAACAAATGAGACAAAAATACACTGCTCAAAAAAATAAAGGGAACACTTAAACAACACAATATAACTCCAAGTAAATCAAACTTCTGTGAAATCAAACTGTCCACTTAGGAAGCAACACTGATTAACAATCAATTTCACATGCTGTTGTGCAAATCGAATAGACAACAGGTGGAAAGTTTCAGCAGAGAAACAGACAATTTTATTGCATCCACTCCAGAGTACTGTACAAGCAATAAGGACAACCACACATCACAGCAGCGATGCGGAGAAGCCAAAGCTCAACAGTTCTCCGTTGCTTATATACTGCTCAGTACGCTCAGACATTATGTCATGGTTACTTCCCAAATTTTTTTACTGTCTGCACTAACTTGTATTAATTTGCACACATCGCTCAAGTGCACTTTAAGCAATGTTTTTGTTTGTTTGTTTGTTTTTGTTATTTTTAACAAACTCATGTTGTATTGTACAGGTAGTCCTCGGGTTACGATGGTCTCGAGTTACGACGTTTCGTAGTTACGACGCATCTCCCATTTACTGTATAAAGCCTTGTTTCGACTTAATGGCTTTGCGTCGTAAACGTCACAACGCGAACTTCATGTTTGGTGTGCGCGGCGAAAGAATACACGGTTACGCGGCTCGTTTTTTGATAATTACTGTTTTAGGATAAGTGTTAGGATAGGATAAGTGCTTACAGTATGTTATTTATCGTATTTTCCGGACTATAAAGCGCACCGGGTTATAAGACGCAATATCAATGATCGACTGCTAACGGATCTATTTTCATACATAAAGCGCACCGGGTTATAAGACGCAATATCAATGATCGACTGCTAACGAATCTATTTTCATACATAAACGGCACCGGGTTATAAGACGCATTAAATGAAACAAAACTCTTAAGTTCCGTCGGAAGCTCAGTTTGGTCTTCTTTACCTGGCGCAGGGCGTCTTCTTGCTTCCTCCACTTCCGTATCATTGATTCGTTAATGTTGAATTCTCTCGCAGCTGCTCTATTTCCATGTTGTATTGTGTGACCGATAGCGTTGAGTTTGAAATTTTGCTTCGAAAATAAATGAATGAATGCACATACGCTAATGTTGAAACACATACCGTATTACTCCGCGATGCTGAGCACTACTTTGGCCATAAGCTTCGTTAACTACCAAGACCGTGCTAAAACATTTTGACAGATTTATGAGCACCGTCTACAATCGTTTCTAGGTCAGAAAGCACAACCAGAATTAATTCATACATTAGGCGCACCGCATTTTAAGGCACACTATCGATTTTTAAAAATACGGTACGTACAGTGTGTACGTTTGTTCCGACTTGCACCGAAAATCGGTTTACGACGCCACCTAGGAACGGATCTGCGTCGTAAGTCGAGGACTACTTGTATAGTATTGTAAAGTATTGTAGAGTATTGTCACTATGTAACACCTGTAAGTCCTGGAGGAACGTTGTTTCGTTTCACTGTGTACTGTGTATATGGTTGAAATGACAATAAATCCAACTTTGACTTTGACTTTGGCTTTTTAGAACATCTCCTCCCTAGGCGCCACCCTTATGTCCACCCTTGTCTCCCCCCTCGGATCATCATGACCTTCAGCCCAGATTTTAGACCTTTAGCCCAGATTTTAGTTTCAGCATCAATTCTCTAATTCTCTACTTTCTACATATAAATTGTATTCAATTCTTACATAATTATATTAAATCCAGATCATGATTAATCCATGACCATGAAAAAGCTTTAAACTAACACTTTAACATCAAAAATACAGTTATTCATCATATGCACTTATAGAATAAAAGGATCACTTGGAATAAATTTGCTTATTAATCAAATTACAAATGATTGAGTAATTATACACATGAACATGTGAAATAACCCAAGTTACTGGAGTTTACAGCATGTCTCCGTACAACATATCTTACACACACACATACCCACACTTCGCAAAACTGATAAACACTTCCAATACCAAAGAACATCCTGTACTTTCTCAGCTCAGGGTGAGACGCACCTACAAATTCAGGTCTCAAAGAGACTTAGTCTGATCGAGTGACATCACCACAATTAGAAATGCAAATATATAAGATGTAAATGCTTATATGGGTACAAAAATGTGTGGCTTTCAGAGTTACAAAGGCATATGTTTCCAACAAATCTTCAACATGCTCACAGCCCAACGCTTGGTAGGATGCTTGGCATTTGCCAGAGAACACCAGGATTGGCAAATTTGCCACTGGTGCCCTGTGCTCTTCACAGATGAAAGCAGGTTCACACTGAGCACATGTGACAGACGTGACAGAGTCTGGAGACGCAGTGGAGAGCGATCTGCTGCCTGCAACATCCTTCAGCATGACCGGTTTGGCAGTGGGTCAGTAATGGTGTGGGGTGGCATTTCTTTGGAGGGCCGCACAGCCCTCCATGTGCTCACCTGACTGCCATTAGGTACCGAGATGAGATCCTCAGACCCCTTGTGAGACCATATGCTGGTGCGGTTGGCCCTGGGTTCCTCCTAATGCAGGACAA